>CM048045.1:18922500-19075000 GCA_026259375.1 Verasper variegatus
AACGCCTCTTTGCTCTCTCTACGTCCCTGTGAGCGTGCTTTCTCTCCTTCTCTCCAGCTTGATCTTTCCAGCCCCCTTCCTCCCTGCCTCTTCCTCTCTCTCTCTCTCTCCTTCACTCCAGCTGACACACACCTTCTATCTCACCCTTACAACTTCAGTCTGCAGCAGTCATGCCTCTCAGTGAGTCTCTGACACACAGTGACACTTGATAACTTTTTCTTTCCCCTGCCTGATATGCTCTCTCTCTCTCTCTCTCTCTCTCTCTCTCTCTCTCTCTCTCTCTCTCTCTCTCTCTCTCTCTCTCTCTCTCTCTCTCTCTCTCTCTCTCTCTCTGGGAGTGTATAATTAGACAGAGCTCAGTGGTAATACAGTCAGGCTCATTGTGGGAGCCTTAGCATTGCTGCTCATGTTTGGCTGATGGCCCAGTGCCTTCACTCATTAACCTCCCTCGAGCTGCAAAGTAGAACGGCCCACTTGCTCGTGCTATTTGCTGCACCACCTCAGCCTCTAAGCCCATCAGCCAATCACAGCCCACGGGGATGATGGGAAAGGTGTGCTCGCCAGCCACACGGTAGGGATTCTCCGAGTGAGGGAGCTGAACATAATCAGTGAGTGTTGGACACGTTCTTCAGGGGAAGTGTGTGATCAGCTGGTCAAGATCTAAAATTTTAGGATTTCATCAGAGTCATAATGAGTCAGTTCTCTTTTTTTGGGGGTATAATCATTTGTTCATGACCTGCGAGCAGCTGCATCATGTGCTCTTTTCTTACAACCCTGAAACCACTCACACATTTTATTGTGAAACCACTGTGAGGTATGGGGGATGTCCTGTGTAATGTAGTAACAAGTTAAATAACTTTTGAACTGTGCTTCAGTTCCCATCACATACGACCGGGTACAAACCCTCAATGGAGTCGTTCTCAATCTCACTGACACAATTAAAGTACAGGAAAAAAGACTGACGGCTTTTAGGCGATAAAGGTTATAGAAAAAAAATATTTTCTTCACATTTTGAACAAAAGTATTTAAATCATACTTGTTAAAGTCTAGTCAAAGTCAACATTATTGTACAGGAAACAGATGGGACTGAAATGCTGTTTCTCACTGATCCCTGGTGTAAACACATAAGTAGACAGAAAGTATGCAACAAAGTAATTACTCAAAACGTAGTACACAGTACGACAAAGTATGCAGTCATACTGATTTGACATGTCCTCATATTGGAGCCCATCTTTGATTTTATTCTTTAAACTACAGCTGTAAAAAGTGAAGATTTGGACTTTTAGATTTTTGTCTTTGTCATCGCTGGAGAACATTTGACTCAGGTCCAGGTTAGAAGAGAAGTTTAGGATCTATCCACAGTCCTGTATAAAAAGGTACAATCTATGACCTGCACCTGATGAGACGGAAAAGAAGCAAGATGCATTCGAGACTCTTCATTTCCCTGCTGCATCAAGCGATTGTCCATTTTCTATACATTTTCTGAAATGCCTCATTCGTTTGTTTTCTCGTCTGTTTTGTGGGTATGGGAAATGCTGAATAATTGATCACAAGTATATAAAAAATTGCAAGTCAGGGGCACATGAGAAACAGCTGATCCTCATGAGAATACCATTCATACATAATGCACTTTCTTTTTTAGTTAAAAACAACTAACTGGCGATGAATCAATGTCAACACAAGTGTTTATATATAGATATAATTGATGCCTTATGACAGGATTTATAGCACTGAACCACAGTCAAATGAGTGATGACTTGATTGCAACATTAACCGCTCAAATAAAACTGAAAAAAGGAAGAAAGAAAGAGTAAAAACATTTTTATTTTATCAAGCAGTACTTTAAACTACAGTGTTTCTCTGGTAAATGGTAACAGAAAGTTCAAAGCCGCAGTTTAAAGATTATATTTTCATTTCTCATATTTTTTGCTGTTTGTGCCAGGCTCAATTAAAACTAAAGAAAAGTCATTTCATCCAAACAGATTTCAGCTACAGCACATCAATGTATTGTAACCATCACATAAGCTCCTCAGTCAACCTTTACATTTTGATTCATCTCAAAAGCACTTTACAGGTGTGAAAACGTGTCTAACTGTAATATGTTATATGTTTGAAGAGATTAATTTCCATCGAGTATATGAAATGTCGCCGATTTCCCGTGGATGAAGCGTTATCTGTCGAGGGCTGCCGGTTGACTGGAGCACGAGTGAGATTGTGATCAATCAACCGCAGAGCATGCGACAGTGTGACTACAGCACTAATCAAGAAATCACATGTTGTGTGAGTGTGTGTGAGTGTGTGTGAGTGCACGCATGCATCTTTTGCTCTTGTGACCACTGGGCACTGAGCGGGCCAAACGTCTTAGTATCATTTCCTCTCTCCTTCTGTCTCTCCCATTCTCACTTCCTCATTCACACTACAACATCCTGTAAACACAGATGTAAATAGCACTGGGAAAACACATCACTTTGTTTGCGACCATATTTTAAACCTAAGATGATATATTGTGAAATTGTGTTTCTTCACTCCACTGATGATTCTTCTGACTCAGTAACTGGAACAGTAGAATTTGTAATGATGACTGCACATGACCAAAACCAGTTCATCTGTGTGTGTGTGTGTGTGTGTGTGTGCATGTGTCAATGTGGATAAGTGACAAATCAATTTCAATAGAAGGGCAAGCACAAGTGACAATAGACTGATGAACCCTTTGCAAGCATGTCACCTTTACAGTTTTACAGTCACTGACTCTGAGGAAGCCCAGCGGACAGAGAGAAGGTGTGTGAGGTCAGCTGTTGAGATAGAGGGTAACAGAACCTATCGCTGTGAGAAGAATGAGGAAGCCAAGGATGGGAAATGTTTCTATGGATGAATGAAGTCACAAAGACTGAGAAAAAGGAGCAAATCCCAAAGTACACAGATATGACTCCTGCCAACACACATGTACACACACACACACACACACACACACACACACACACACACACACACACACACAGATAGATGAACACATATATGGCTTTGACAAAGCCAATGTGAGACACACGCAACTGTGTGTGTGTGTGTGTGTGTGTGTGTGTGTGTGTGTGTGTGTAAGTGACTCACCCCGTGTCAGTTACTTACTAAAGTGTCCTTTCCTTTTTTACTTCACACCTCTCCAGTTTGCTATTTTTGGGCCATGTTAGCAGAACTAGTAGTATCTCTCCCTCTCTCTATCTTCCTCTCTCTCTCACACACACACACTACAAGATGCAAAACCCTTTGGGGGTGTTTTTGGAAGAGCTGGAGGAGACGTGCATCTTTTATGGTGCACTGGCACAGTATCTGATTCGATGGAGCAAGACAAAAATATCCAGGGTTACTCACAAAGTGAAAAATATCGTATTGCATAAGATGGCGAAAGGACCTGATCACGTAAATGCAACAGTAGCTCTCTCCCACAAAGGCACACACACAGACACACACACACACACACACACACACACAGACAGACACACACAGACAGACACACACACACACACACACACACACACACACACACACACACACACACACACACACACACACACACACACACATACACACACAGAGTGATGTCCTAATAGTGTCCTGGGGCAGAGGCGGGCCGGGGTAGAGAAACTGGAGCTGAGGCAGTGTGCTGACTCAGGGAACAAATCAGTGTGTGTGTGTGTGTGTATGTGTGTGAGATAGAGAGGGGGAGAGGGAGAGAGAGAGAGAGAGAGAGAGAGAGAGAGAGAGAGAGAGAGAGAAAGAGAGAGAGGAGGACATTGAACTTGCGTGTGCACGGACCAGAATGTCCTGACCACCACTCTGAGCATGTTATATTGTTTTACTCACCACTTAGAGGTTAAGGCCGAAGTTGTTTTCTGTCGAGACAGCGGCACCAAAAACACAAAGTCTTACTCTTGATAGAATCCCATTGAGAAAAAGGAGAAGTAAAAAGAAATGTCTGTGTTTGTAATTTGCCTTTTAATCCACACTCCTCACTTGCTCTTCTGAGTTGCTGCTTTGCCAGAGACAAGAGTTTAAGTTCCATTATACTTAATGCCCAAGTCATTTTGAATTTGTTTTGCTTATGGTAACTATGTGATCAGACAGATGTTAAACCAAACTTAGTAGAGCACAGACCTCCAACAAGGTCCAACAAATACACCAAATCACACACAGTCATAGATATCAGTTCCCTTAATGTGCCCGATTTTAAAATATATGTATTTATATAGACCCATATATTATTCTGTAGAAGATCAGTGGAAATGCTGAAAAACACAAGATCTCGTAAAGTCAAAGAAAGTGGAAAAAAATTAATGAATAAATCCTTCATCCATCCCCATCCGCTCCCATGGATTCTTCCCTGACCCTAGCGCATCCTTCCAGTTTTTGTTTTAGTGCAAATCTGTGTTTTTTAGTAATCTTGCTTACAATCAAACTAACCAACCAACCAACAAACGGAAAGGGGTGAAAACATTTGGCGAAGGTATTTATTCTAACTCCTTCAGAAAGTGAAAAAGAAGGTGAGTGTATCACTGCCCAAAGTCTCTGCTGTAAATAGACCCACAGCTAACAATTATTTTTATTATCGATTTATCTAACCTTACTTGAACCCTTGCCCTTTCGCCCAAGCTTGTTATTGCTGCCTACTCCTGAGAACTTAATTATAAAATCTTCCATGATGGATTGTGTCTGACCTTTAGGATAAGTTCACTTTTAGTTTTACTTCAGGAAAAGGTGCTCGGCCTGTTAAACTAACGTGTGTCTTGCTCGGTTCGATTTTGCAGCTTCCATGTTTCTCAGCTGTTACTTTGGTAAGTACAATGTTTTCACAAAAATATTTGGAAATTATGGGCAGAACTATAAAAATACTTGTAATAAACCATCCAGGCTCTTCACACATTGAGTATATGTGTGCACAAACATGAGGTGTATGGGTGTAATGTGATGTACTTATACAGCCTGTGCTCTAGACAGAAGAGGAGCAAGTCAGCAACATCCAGGTGGTTTTGTTTTACCCTCAGATTTCACTTCCCCCATTTCTCTCTCTCTCTCTCTCTCTCTCTCCCTCTCTCTCTCTGTCTCCCCCTCCGACCTCTCTCGTTCCTCTCTCTCGCCCGTACTCGTCCCCTTGTTGTCTCCCTGTGTCTTTCCTGCTTCATTGTTTGTCCTTTCTCTCTCTCCGGCTAAAAATACTCTCTGCCCTGTCACTATAACAGATCACCTGCGAGGAAATTTGTTGCCAGCAGCGGACAGTGTTTGATAAAGCAGCAACAACACACACACACACACACACACACACATTGGACATACACAAGCTGTGAGCCTGATACTATAATGGTGTCAGTGGATTAGTATTTGAGACTGAAACATAAAGTGTGTTTGTGTGCAGAGAAGGTGCAGAGAAGGTGCAGAGAACCTCGTGGGACTGACTGTGCTGTTGAGAATGTATAGGTGCAATAGTTACATTAGGTCACAGCAGTTGGAGTGCTGGAACAACAGATACTATCTCACTTAGAGAGAGAGAGAGACACAGGGCTGCACCTGTGCTGTTCAAAATAACAGGAATATATTGTGTGAGGGAAGAACTATGTAGCGTAGCAGACAAAGGAAATATGTGTGAATACGTGTGAAAATGAGTTTTCATGCAGGAGAGAGGAGGAGCGGGTGTGAAAAGGAGCGGGGTTGACGGACCACTCTTGTGACTCGTAAGAAAATTAAATAAACAACAACTTCTCACTCCTGCTTTCACACTCGATGTGCATCTCAGCCCGAGTCTCTCGGAGAAGACGGCGTAAGGTGTCGCTGCGCGGTGCTCAGGAGAATTTTCCTCATATTGCTCCGGTTCCCATGGAAACTGGGCAGTGACCTGTGGTGACCCCGTGAGGACCGGAGAGGGACAGAGGTGAAGTTGTCGTTTAGCACAGGTCAGTGGACGAGCATTACTGCATTCATCATCTACTTGCAGGTCACCATGGTGAAGTCGATAATCAGCCGCGATGATGAAGACAAACTGTGTCTCTGTGCATGTAATGATGTTAAAGGACTCAGCACATGAACCTGGATTCTAATAATTATGTGCCAGCTTGTCTGAACACGTCTGTAAGTGTGACGACACTGTAAACTTATTTTTCTATATTTATATGTTTTCATTGTGTCTGTTACGTGATTATGTTCTTGCATTCAGAGGCCTCGCTCTTTCTTTCTCTTTCTCTCCATCTCTTTCAGTCTGTGTGTGTGTGTGTGTGTGTGTGTGTGTGTGTGTGTGTGGGTGTAAAAGCATGTACCAAAGCCCCACTACCTGTATTTTCGACAGGCCGTGCTGTCTCATTATCAGAGTGACATTTGTGCAGTCCTGTGGAGCCATCTGGATCCGTCCCACACACATGTGAGAGAAACCAGCCTGGGTTTGGATCTGACTCACATCAAACAGCCTCTCTGCCCACACGCGCACACTAACACACACTAACACACACACACACACACAAACACAGACGGCACGAATAGAGCAGTTTCCAGTGGCGAATATTTGACATTTAACGAATAGTGAGAGATTGAGTAAAACATTCCAGCAGATGCTTCACAGTTAGAGTTTCCAATCACAACAACGGAGGGTCATTGAAAATACAAGCATATAAAGCTGTTGACAGCTGAAGAGCTAAGCCAAGTGGCCCACACTGCTTTAATGTCAGTATCTGTGGGGTGTGTCATCTCAAACGTGTGTGTGTGTGTGTGTAGGTGTGTGTGTGTAAGTATGGGACAGCCCCACAATGAAAGCAAATGGCTGGTTACATGCTGGTTGGAGTTGTGAAACTGCGTGCAGAGCAGGCACAGAAGAAGGAGACAAGGTACTCGACTGCTTCATGGTCCCGGAAAGTCCCGAAGTTGACTCTTTAATTAAAGGTGTCACTTCACTCTTAGATTCAACAAGATGAAAATCACAGTGAAAGAACCTGGTACGAAAAAAGACCTGACAGCACTGAAGAATTAGACATGAACAGTTTCTATGTAAATAATATTTGCAAATACGGAAGAAGTTACAACTAACAGTGAATGGAAGCACTTTTTTGTGTTAATTCACAGGTTGTTCTAAATTCCTAGAATCACTACTCTCTGAAAATGTCTGTGGTCTGGTTTGTGTTCCGTATACTGAAGTTTTAGGAGAGAAGAGAAAGACAAAAAGGCCTGTGTGAGTCAAACACAGAAGAGATCTAAGAGTGTGTGTGTGTGTGTGTGGGGTGTGTGTGTGTGTGTGTGTGTGTGTGTGTGTGTGTGTGTGTGTGTGTGTGTGTGTGTGTGTGTGTGTGTGTCAAAATGCTGCATCTGGAAAAATTTTATATCCTTGTTACCGAGGGACGTTATGACTGTTGTGAAAAGACCAAATGTAGTTTCACTATGACTGTGCCAGTTCAGGCTGTCTGCAGAGAAAAACACACATGTGCATATATGCAAGTGACCCAAAAGACCTCGGAGTTAGCTAACGGAATCATTATCAAACAAATGCTATTGGTGCAGTGTGAAAAGTACATGCACACATGCGCACATGAGTGTTCTCTCTCTCTCTCTCGCTCTCTGAGGCTCTCTACGCAGAATCGCTGGCCTCCAGAGTCCATTACCTGAGTGGCTGTGTGCATGCAGGTTGCAGTGTGCCACTGTGATGTTCATTGGTATGCTAAAGCTCTGCTGCATGCAGGGTAGGCCTCTCTCTATCCCCCCTTCATCTCGCTCTCTTTTTTTCCCTCCTACCTTCTCTCATCCATAATTGATCGCTCCCACTGTACCAACTTCATTTGCTGGCGGTGAATAATGAATGAGACACGGAGTGGAGGCGCTTTTTCCTCTCCACTGGTTTGATGCCCGATTAGCCGTTTACAGTGTATATAAGCTATCCGTGACCGGGCCTGGGGTTTCCAACGTGTGCCACCAAGTGAAGAGATGCTGCCAACAAGGCTGCTCCTCCTCAGGGAGATGAGTCATGACAGCGTGAAGAATAAATAAATATATATATATGTATATATACATAACAATCCCATTGATTAACATTACATAAGACAGAGGAACAAGCATCATTCATCACCAAGCAAGCATTTATTCATACGTGAATGAAGCTTTTGACGCAGAGAAACAGCTGGGCGGTTGCATGGAGATGAACTCTGTGACATACGGTGAGTGTATAGCTGCCATCATAGCAGAGAGTACACACATATACACGGCAACTCACACGCACAGACACAAACTGTCACCCTGCTGCAGTGAGATGTGCTGAGGTTCATGCCATGTGATGCACATTCCACTTACCTCCTCTGCACAGCTCGATGGACTCTCAAGCCGCGTCCAACACGCAGCCTCACTCACTCGCTCAACACTTAACCACATTCATTAAAATGCACGTTTCAGTTCCACAATGTGCTGCAGAAGTGCAAGGGAGGCAATTTAGAACATGGGGGCCTAAAGATGACGGTACTGTTTGTTGGGGGTGGGGGAGGGGGAGGGGGGTGGGGGGGTAGAGTTACATCAAACAGAGCCTTGAAACGCCGCCTCACATGTCCTGGGAAAGCTGACACGAGTGGCATGCCCCTACCCGTCCTCCCGCACCTTCATCCCCTACTAACACACACACGCCCACGCCGACACATCCTCATTCATGAAAAAAAGGACATTTGCTGACACGGGCATGCACAGATAAAAGAGCCACATTGTTACCAGTCTGCTGTTAGAGAAAGTTGTAATTGACAGAAGGGGCTCAGTGTGGGCAGCAGAGGGCTGACGACACAGCAGCTGCTGGACTTGAACTGCGAAACCGATGGAACCAGTGTGTGTTTGTGGTTTGGAAGAATGGCGACGGCAATGGTGAGAAGATGGTGAGACAATGGGGACGTGGAAGAGGAAGACAGCACTGAAGAGAAGGAGAAGGAGTTCAGTTTAATATCTGAAAAGCACCAACATCCTTTTCTATCAATTTGCATCTCTCTCTTTCTGGTCACACATCTACACAGCCACACAGACACACACACACACACACACACACACACACACACACACACACAGACCCTGAGTGTGTTCCTGCACCCTGTAGAGTTAAAAGCTGTCTGAGTCTGAATAAGTCCTGATCTGCAGAGGTACACAGAGGCTCAGCTAGAAAGACAGACAGGGGAAGGGTGACGAGTGAAAAGACTAAGAACACAAGGGAGCATGAGTGCGTGAGAATGAGAGATGTACTGTAGGGAGCTGGAGGGAGATGGAGGGAGATGAAGAGCGAAAGCGCGAGCGAGAGAGAGAGAAAGGGAGAGAGAATGGATGAGCATGAGAGTGTGTGAGAGAGATAAATAGAGATGGAGCGAGCGGGAGGAGGGGGAGAGTGTAAACAGCAGAAGGTTCACTGGGTTCAGTGTGCAGTAGAGGAGCTGAAAGATGGGCATCAGAACTCAAAGCCCGGGGGACTGGATAGTGGTGCGTGACTCACATACTCATGCATGCATTCACGCACACACACACGTACAGTATGCACATGCACACACAGAATCCGCGATGACAAACATCTAAACGCTATTTCATTTTCTAGCATGAACCATTACACACGCGAACCCCAGGGAGACAATATGAGACATAAATAATGAAGCCATCTGAGAAGGGTGACACATTGACACATCGTCTTTTTTGTTGCAATACTGCCAACAAATGATTTTACAACTTCTCATTAGTATTTGGAAAGATCTGAACCCTTTTGGGACGTTGCTTTATGACAGCATTCACAGATTTACTCACAGATTTGTTACGAAACTCGCTGTGGTTTTTGTTGTGACTCACGAAATACAGTTTCATGGATGAGAAAAACAAGATATAATTGGGTTTTTTTTACAAGTTAACAGGCCACTCTAACCATGTTACTGTGCGGTTTGCTTTTGCATCGCACAATGAATAATATGCACAGGAAAACACTAGCTTCACTGCTGTATATCAGTGGCGAGAGCTCAGCGTGACGAGTCAAAGCGATACTGTCAGTCACCCCGGTCCAAGCAGCAGGTTTTTCTCCACATGAGTCACCAGATCCCATTTAGACGCTGAAAAACACTGCACACACTTTGCAAAACTGACATCGCAAACCATCATGTTCGCCCATAGCTGATCGCTCCATGCACGCACACTTTCACGGCTCATGTGTGCTAAACACATTGCGCAATCAAAGAGCTGTGACTATGTTAGATTTCAGACCTGACACTGAGTGAGCTGCGGCGTGCACAACACACCCAAACATGTATATCCACAGCAGTAGAAAGACTCAACACAACCCGGGACGTGCCATATTTTATTGAGCTTTGTGCCGTCGGAAATTTTGAATAATATAACAGGTAGATACTGTAACTGTCAGATTCACTGCTGGCAAGGACAGAACAGGGAGAAGCAGTGGATGTGACGGTTGTATTTATAAAATGCCGCCGCCTTCAAAAGAAGCTGTCACTCACAATGTTGCTTTCTTTACAACGTCTGGTGAGACAAAGCTCTGCTTCGCACAAAAGGTTGTGCGTCTCGCAGCCGAAGCATCACAATCCCTAACAACTTTCTGCTCTCAAAATGGCTAATTAACACCTTGACAGAGCCGCATGCTCCTCTCTCCGAGAACAAAGACAGTGCAACTGTCGCCTCTGCGTCCTGCCACATTCAGCAAACAGCAGCGAGATACTGTTGAACACAGGGAGGCTCAGAGGCACAAGTTGGAAAACTGGCAGGCAGGTGTGCTCGTGGCACTTGGATGTCTGTTGCCATGGTGACCCCCAGAATATCCCCACACAGCACAATGAGATATTTTTAATAAAGTTTGAGGGCTTTGACTTTACTGTCTGGTGCGGCTGAGAAGATGTGAAGTGAAGATGTCAACTTTGTGTGTGTGTGTGTGTGTGTGTGTGTGTGTGTGTGTGTGTGTGTGTGTGTGTGTGTGTGAGTGTGAGTGTGAGTGTGAGTGCGAGTGTGTGTGTGTGTCTGAGGCTTCGCTGCGTTGTTCAACCTGAGAAATCCCAGCATCTAATGTCGGCAGGTTTCCTGTGTGTTTCTCAACCAAAGTTTAATATGCATGAATAATAACTATGGTGACCGTGAATAGTGTGTATGTAGGCGTGAATACATGTGTCTGGGACTCTTGTCTTAAGTGTGTGAGTGTGTGTGTGTGTGTGTGCAGAAATGTGTATATTTACCACAGTATGACTCACAACCCACATCACAGACTATGCTGCAGAAAAATTGAGACAACACAGTTTCAAAGAGGAAGCCAGCCCTGACAGAGCTCAAAGAGCAACAGGCACAACACACACAAACACACACACACACACACACGCTCACACACACACACACACACACACACACACACACAGCCACATGTAGATTCACTCTCACAGATTATGACACTGGAAATCCCCTTTTGTTCACCTGAATGAATTAAACCTGGGAGCATCTGAAACCTGAAATCTACATTTTAAAAATATGATCATGGTCATGATTCATTTCCTTAAAGCAACTGGAACACGAGACACAGCTGATTGGTTGTTGAGCAAGATATCAACTAATGATAAATATGTGTTTCCTGATGTTGAGTGTGATTTCTTCTGTGTATGTTATTTGTGCTGTTTCAGGAAAATAGAAGTGGTAATGTTATTTTTTTATCATTGTGGTCAACTGCATACAGCAGGTGCTTCCTTTAGTGTGAGATAAAAGTGTAATACACCCTCTTCACCAGCAGATGCCAGTATCTTCTAACCAGTGAAGTTGAGATGAGGAAATGTAATACATAAGTGTTGTTATGAGAAATGTCCCTCAGACTGTTAACACGTCAACAGTTGTATAAGTTGTTGTTCGACTATAAGAGAACACAGCCAACTTGTGGTGCTTCCATTTCTGAACAGGTTCGATGTCTGACGTAAATCAGCTCTCAAAAATCATTTCTGGCAAATGAAAGTACAGTAAAAAATATCTGTGAGGTCAGAGGTCACCACAGCGACTGAATGTGGCGGAACAGGCCATGAATCATATCGTGTTCTGCAGCATTTCTCCTTCTGCTTATGTCGCCTGCCACGAGTTTCCCTTGACATTAGTGGTTAAACTGCAAGAAGCTCATCCAGCTGAATGTAATTGGCTGTTGAATGCCTCTTATTAGGCAACAGGGAGTGAGGACCTGCACGACTCCATGATGCAAAGTGCCTATTAACCCCCGAGTGTGACAGCTACAGTGTGTGTTTATTCCGGTGTGTGTGGGTACATGTGCATTTTGTCATGATGTGTGTGTGTATACAGGTTTTTTGTAATGATGTGCGTGTGTTTGTGTGTTTAATAACCTGTTATTAGTGTATACTGCTCAGAATTGCATTAAGAAACCTCTTTAACAAAGGCCACAAAAAGAACATGTTTTGATTTTCAAACAGCAGAGAAGTTACGCAATTCTTTTTATTGAATTTCACAAATAATATGCAGGCAAACCCCAAAAGATTTACTGCGCCACAAACTCTACAAAGGCTCATGAGTGGAGATATCAGGGGCAGAGTCGGCTTTCGTTGCTATTTATACATAATTAATGTCTAAATTTTTAATACGCCGCTAAGACTAAACGTTATCAGGTCATTACTAAAGGGCAAAGGGGTTCTCACCTTTTAATTAGCTGCCAAGGCTGCAGCCGTAAATGTTAATAACCTGTGGATGCTTCCACCACTCATTTCCAGAAGTGGTCAAATTGTCAAATCTACTGCATTCAAGTGCTGTCTGAACAGACAGAGCAATGCTGGGGCAGAATTTACACCAGAAAAATTGATTTTGGGACCAACCTGGGATCTCCCAGTACAATAATTACCTTTATTTATTAACTACATTTATACATGTTTAATGATATCTAATTGAATTCGTAATTTAAGTAGAAGATCATTTGGTTAATGATCAAAATACTAATGACGTTCTCTCCAGACTCGGCTAATTCGAATCAGTAACTGTTGGCACCTGAGGTAATATTCAATCTGGTAAAGAGCAGCTGCTTAAAGGGATAGTTCACCCAAAAATGAATCTCCTCACCACTATGCTGGTTGAGTGTTTGAGTGCGGATCACAACGGACATTTAGGCTAAAAACATGGAGTGAATGACTTGAATTTGAATGTCAGGGCTTACAGACACTTGGATGACACCACAGGAGCAGGATGGAATTTTCATTTTTGGGTGAACTATCCCTTTAACATTGTTGAGCGTTAGCATGCCGATGTTAGCGTTCAGCCCAAAGCTTCACTCTGCCTTACAGCCTCGAGGGATCAGAAGAATGTGCTCCTCTGTTGCATTGATTTTGACCTTTTTGTTCTTTCTTCCTTTCTCTGTTCAGTTCCCAAACTATGGGAATTGCAAAACCAGAAACCGCTATTAAATCAGAATCAGAATCAGAATCAGAAGTACTGTCGTTATCTGAAAATAGAATACAAATTAAAGGAAAAATGCAAAAGAGCAAACATGATATGACCCGATTAATTAACTGTTGGGTCCATTACATGTTTTTTGTAATATATAGTAGGTGATAAGAGTCAGTTGTGTAAATGCATCTTGATTTAAAGGAGCACTTCTTCTATCTCAATAAATCGCTTCAAACCTTTTTTAAACAAAGTGATTAAATAAATAAACAGATAACGTGAAGATGGTTGAGATGGGAGGAGTTTAATCCTGGTACTTTCCTCAATATTATGTAAAAAGCCCCTACGCCTCCTGATCCTGCTGACCCCCTCGTTGTCACAAGTTGGTACAGGCCACAGTGCCATAGCCCACTATGAGTCTCTCCCCCATCCCTAAGCTGCACAGCTCCCTACAACCCTAGAGTGAGCCTGTCTGATAGAGAGAGCAAGACAGAGTGTGTGTGTGTGTCTGTGTGTGTGTGTGTGTCTGTGTGATCACAGAGGCAGCCGCCGAGAGGAGAGTGTGAAGCAGTGAGAGGGAAAACCCTAGAAAGAACAGCAGAGGCAATCAGAAAGAGGGAGAGGACGTCAGCAAAAAAAGACAGAGCAGAGCAGAGGACAGAAAGAGGAGAGAATCGGGGGGGGGGGGGTGTAAAGGACCATGTGAATCTACCATCTTTAGACCAGGTGCCAAAGTCAAGACAGGCAATGACTAGATGACCGACCACCACAGACACACACCAGCATCCTGTCCTGGAGCCTCGACAGGGAGGGACGAGAGACTTCCACACACACTCCAGGGGTAAACACACGCTCTTCAACCAATCCCCACATCCACTGGATCATGTCGTCCACCGGGTCGACCAACCACAACAAGCGACTGGCATGTAAGTAACCAACACTGACCAGAAATGTAGCCCAGGAGAAAGTGGCGCTGGGTAGACCTGCAGTGCTGCAACCTTATGACCTGGAGAGGGAATTACTCTGCATTGTTGCTGTTGTACCTCTCAGTCATTCATCACATGAACCGGTCTCTTTGGGGTTTAAAGGAAAATGTCATTTAATGGGAAAGGGAGGCATACTGAATTGTGCAGAGCGGATACATTCCCTGCCACTGGTTGAGCTCCATATCAGCTCATTATTCATTATTCAGAGCAACAAAACAGTAACGGGTTAGTTCATCTAATAACCGTTAATACTTGACATTATACACAATCTGCAATAGCCGGTTTATGTTTCGTCACTTCCTTTTAAGATTTTTGTAAGTTCTCAGAAAACTGCCCTGAAGGTATAATTAAAATATTGCTAAACTTCAACCTAAAATAACACATATTGATTTATTCATGTTGCATCCTGTTCCAGCCCTGAACCCTCATTAGCAGCTCCTGCAAAGATCCAACTGTCCAAAGTGATAACAGCAGCCATTCACGCCTTTCTCCTTTTAGCCATAATTAGCCCGACGTGCTTAATGGAGACCCGACGCCGTTGAGCCAGATGAGGTGTAATTACAGCGAAGAGGAAACCGCTGCTTCCTCGAGTCTGACTAAAATAAATGAAGAAGGTCTGTACTTAGAAACGCTAACTGCTACCTGCTCGACAGACAGACGCTGTCTTGCCGTCTAAACTGAACAAATGACCCCACGAGTGCTGCGGCTTTAATGAATAAGTTTCTGCGCGTGGGAGCGTGTGAGTGTTAATGTACAGAGAGCAGAGGCGGTGCACTACAGATGAGCCCTGTGCAAACTACTCAAAGCCCTGTTTTGATTGACCCTAATGGGGAGCAGTGGGCCCGGCTGGAGGTCATCTTCGCATTTAGCCACGAGTGAAGTGCCTTAATGGCTTCGGGAATGGGGATGGGAATGTCCTGGGAATACACAATCTGATCAGACACTTAGAGAGTGGTTGGTCGGACAAGGTTCAAGGTATGAGCACAGCATTGGGATCGTGTAGGAACCTCAGGATGGACGGGGAACTGATGGAACAGACACAGTCTTCAGGATAGAGAGGAGTGGATAAGTAACCACATCGAATTTTGAATAATTTCATGTCAGTATTTATTGTTCAAGGATTATAAGGCTGAGCTTCCAGCAGTATGAGGATGATGAGGATGATGAGGATGATGATGATGATGGTGGGGGTGGGTGCTGTGGCAAGAGGCCGGACGTGGTTTCACAAGTGAATTGTCTGGGTTTACATTCTACTATCGGCTGTGTGTTTATGGATGTGTGTGTGTGTGTGTGTGTGTGTGTGTGTGTGTGTGTGTGTGTGTGTGTGTAGAGACGGGAGTGGGGAGGCACGGCAGGGGGGGGAGGTGGCTGTTGTGGTGCAGTGATCTCACCCATAAATGATTTATGCTCCATGGACTGCTCTGTCTAGCCCGGCAAGAGGAAAAGTGATCGGCTCTGTAAATAATAGCAGCAATACCTGAAAGTGATTTGGCTGTTTACGACCGGGAGCTGGGTGACACCATCTTTGAGCCCCAGTGGGGGACAACGGGCTGAAAGGGGAGTTTTGAGATAGATGAGCTGTCACATGTGAGTGGTCACAGAGCGCAAACTGCCTTTCTGGCTCCATCTCAAACACACAAACACCCAGAATCTCTGTTCTCTAAAAGAACAGAAGGATGATCATGGGATTTCTTTCCACTAGCCACAAGGGGATTGACGGCCAAACCATGTGACTCCTTGGTTCAAAAGGAACATTTGTTCCCTGCTTCCAGTGCCGTTCCCAGGACTCTTGATATATGACTGCACCATTAAAGCGGTTAACGACGTACATATTGATTTAGAGGTTAATGTTTTCATCTTAGAGAAGGTGCTGGTACAGTAGCCAGGAATGCATACGTGTCATTTGTCACAGTTGTAGTGGAAAACAGAGACCAGCACTGTGTTTTATCAGGAGCAGAGCAGTGGACGTGGTAAAAGGATCAGACCCTGGAATAAGAACCAGAAGGATGAAAGAAATCATGTGCTTCAGCTCAACTGTCACCTCTGGCCTCAGACCACCCACCCCCACCCCCAGCCCGTCAGAAACACACCCCTCGTCTAATTCTTGTGTTAGATTCTTTACGAGTAAAAGATATGATTTCATGTGATATTAAACCCGCTGAAATGATTTTCTACAACGTCTGCATTTGCCCTGACAAACAGCTTACACACCAAA
The DNA here is from genome assembly GCA_026259375.1 of Verasper variegatus. Taxonomy (NCBI): domain Eukaryota; kingdom Metazoa; phylum Chordata; class Actinopteri; order Pleuronectiformes; family Pleuronectidae; genus Verasper; species Verasper variegatus. Next base: position 18,939,082 of record CM048045.1, read on the forward strand.
TATGCATGGAGTCACTGAACCCTTGTATTTTTCAGTTTGAGGCTAAGCTGAGGAAAAGCCTCATTCAGTTAAGCACGAGTCCCATGTTACAGGGTGCGCAGTTGAGGGATTGTAGCAGCATTACATAACAGTAAGCCCCAGGTAATTATGTTTCAGTGTGGGTTTAATTCAGTGTGTGTGGGTACATGTGTATGATGTGTGTGTGTGTATGTGTTTTTTGTTATGATTTGTGTGTGTGTGTGTGTGTGTGTGTGTTTAATGACCTGTTATTGCCGTATACTGTTCAGACTTGCATTATGTGTTATGGACTTTTAGTCTTCATGTAAACTGAAGTAACCCCTCTTCTGTGCTAAGCTAAGCTAGCATCTATACGCTACATTAAAGGAGACGTGTGATGCTTTTTCAGGTTGTCTCTCCTTCTAGTGTGGTATGGCAGGTTTTAATGTGTGTAAAAGGTCAACAAATTCTTGCAGTATAGTCCACTTACAGAGAACACTGCTCCTTCTCAGTCATCCGGCTGATACTTCCAGTGATTCTTGAAGTCATGTGACATCACAAATCCCTACATTTGCAACATACACGAAGGTATGATCATGATAGCTTGTTAAATCCTGTCCCTACATAATAATTATCCAATTAAAGCTGAGCAACTATGCAGAACAGGTCTGTCAAGGTCTGCATATGTAAGTGCCTGAGGAGTTTGTAGTAGGCCTATATGCAAATAATGAATTTGATGGTAGTATTCTTGCCCTGACTGGCTAAGTGGCTTGCAACCTGCAGTATTAAAAGGGCTCATCAGTAACGACATTATTTCACAGGCGTAAAGGTCTTGGGCTGAACCGTGGACAGGTTTGACTGGGGGAATATTCCCACGGATTGATGCTGACTGAACTGAGTTCCATATGGTTTATTATCATAGTCTTAATATAAAGATGGACAAAATGTCTCCACTTCCTCCCTCGATCCAGAAGAGAAGCTAAAATATCCAGAACCTTTTTTAATTGCATAGAATAACTTATTACAACTAAACATACTGGAAAAACAAACTCTTGAAGATACATCAGTTTTATAAGAACAACCATGTCCCACCCATTACCATAAGGGAGACGGGTTATATGACCTCTACTGCGGTCACGTCATCTATCTTTATAAACAGTCTGTGTTTATTATGCTGCTTATTTTCCCAAAACATATGTTTGGCCTCTGAGAGACTGTATTTGAAGTATGAGTAAGAAGTGCAATATCGTCCGTCAGCAGCCGAGGATTCCCGTGTGGAGGTTGTCAACACCTCCGGGTCTCACAGAGCGTGGCGGTAAAATAATAACTGTAGCCAGTTTGCATGGAGACGTCCAACATGTCTTCCCCAGCAGGGTTCATTTGGATGAGTCAGCCTTTTACATACATGTGTTTCTCCCACGCAGGAGCAGCCCGCGGAGCCTCTGTGTGTGTGTGTGTGTGTGTGGGGGGGGGGGGGAATATAAATATAAAATATGATTTTTAGATGAACAGACAATGAAAATGAAGGAGAGAACGAGAGAGAGAGAGAGAGAGAGAACTTGTTCGGCCACTAGGCAAAGCTGAGGTTTACGTAAGCTGTGCAGTTTCATCATCGTCATCAGAAGCCTCGTCATTGCTGTAACAGCCTGTTGTAGCTGGTTTGTTTGTCCCAGGCTTTCCACTGCTGTAAAATGATCATGAACACGAGCCGGGGACATCGAGGTGGCAGGTGGAGGCCGTCGCTCTCATCAGTAAATGTGTGGGCCATGCATTCCATCCACTGTTTTTACTATTTCAGGAGGATATAGACACGTGGGTGACAAACTGAAAGCAGAAAATAGTTGTTGGGCCAACACGAGCCTTCACTGAGTGGTTTGATGATGATGCTGTGCTGTACGTTGGAACCCAGCGTGTCTCTTTCATTTGACTCAGACCAGTCCAGTGACACAGTTACAGGAACTTTCCAGTGTTGTAAGATCTGATCCGACAAGGACCTGTTTATGTGCAGATAACACATAACACAGTTTATATGACCACATTCACAGAGACATGAATGCACAGGCACAGGCACGGACATAAAAATGCTGGTGACATGAGTCAGAGTGTCAGCTCATGCAGCCCAGTGGGAGAAGGCACAATGTGAGCTGAGGAGGTTACACAACCACTGGGTCGGCCCCGTGGTTTTTCAGTGAGGACCACATCAAATATTTATCCTAACCACACTCCAAACCAGTGGCAACACCCTGACAGATAATTAAAAGCCACTCTGTGACAACACTGATCGTTTTGGCAAAATATTCATGCGCCTTTTGGCTCTGAGTTACATCTATACACACACACACACACACACACACACACACACACAGATATCGCCAATAACTTCCAACATACATGCAATGTAAACAGTGCAATTTGGGCCACCTCCCACAAAGGGTTCCTTCAAGTAATGGTTGCAGGAGATGTTCATGCAAACGCTTGTGTATAATTATGACCACTAGGGGTCAGACTATTGTAATGAGAACGTTTCCTTGGACGTTCCCTTGAAAAGTCACAGAAAGAGCTGAGTGGATGGAAAAAGGGAAGACGATGAAAAAGAACTGAGAAAAGCATCAGATTTCTGTCCAGTACTTTCTGATAGGAGAGACTCTACCTTCAAGCAGCTATAGCACAAATGAGGGACATTTTTGGAGAAAACATTTTATATTAAGACACAGTAAACTGCATTAATAGTTCATGTTTTTATGTTGTTTTATTGATCAGCGGAGACAGACAACTCTCAGCGGCTGTTGGATAACGATTCTACCCAGCACCTGAAGATGAGGGAGCGACAGCGTTTCTTTGAGGAGGTCTACCAGCACGATGTCGATAACTACTTGCCCTCTGCTCACTTGCAGATCGACAGCAGGAAACGTGAGCGACAGTCCTCTTATTTCAACACAGTGGCATGAATGCATGAATGATTAAATGAAAAGTGGGTATGAACATTTTCTTTCGAGAAACAGACGTGCCATTTAAGATATGAAGCGTGTGTGTTAACGCCACGTGCACTGCTCTGCTCATGTGCACAGCTCCAATGGGCAGTATCTCATCTATGGAAGTGAATGTGGACGTCCTGGAGCAGATGGACCTGGTGGACATATCTGACCAGGAGGCTCTAGATGTGTTTCTAAACTCGGGCTCTGGAGCAGAGGATGGAGCGCTGGCTTCCCCACTACCAGGTGCACGGATTACTTCAAACCGACCTTCAGCCATTAGTCTATTAAACAGAGTTTAAACTTTTAATGGAATTCAAATTGAATTAACATTCGTGAAATTCACAGTCGTAATAAGAAAGATGAGGTTGAAAAGTTTCAGGGTTGAATTCATCAGCGTCGCATTCCTATCCTTCTGATGATCACTTTTTTTCTTTTGTCTAATGGAAAAACATTTAAAGATCATATCTGGTTTCTATTTTATTCAGGTGAGTCATAAAAGGCATTGTGGTGATTTCTATTTTTTATTTAGGCCATTGAGCAATACACTGTTGTCGGTAGTTTTGATGTGAAAAGATCTGTGGTTTATCAAAACTGTAAATCAACACCTGAGAGCCTGCTGCAAAACAGGGAAACATTGATTGACTGCTACACTATTCCTGAGATGACGCTGACAAGAGCTGACACCTTCTACTTACTTCTGTTCACAGAGTGTGAGGACGAAGACGAAGAGGAGGAGGATGAAGACGCAGAGGTGGTCTACAGGGAGCGTGCGCCTTTGAAACGGCAAAACGAAGTCCACCGCGGCGCCAAGTCTCGCATGTCGTCCACATCATCTGGTTCCAGTGACACCAGTGGGGCCGGAGAGGACACGCCTGTGATCCAGTCTGACGATGAAGAAGTCCACGCGGACACTCTGCTGCTGACCTCTGCTCCCCAAACCAGGGATGAAGAAACAGAGGAGGAAGATGAGGAGGAAAGAGGCCTTGCAATAGAGGGCAGAGGAGTCTGACATCCTTCATTTTGAGTCTCTACATTTGAGTTCCTTTCTTTTGGGGAGAACCTAAGCATGGTTGACCTGGCTGTGATTCAATGTGTCTTCTGTACAACTCAAAATCCACTATGTTCCCCGAGTACCTCTGAAATACTCTGCGTGTGTGTGGAAATCCGAGTGATATGTGCAGTGTGGCAATTTATATAAATGAGTCATATCGCTCCCATGCACTAACATGTTCTGGTCGAGATGATCTTCAGTTGATGTTTGGTTCCTTTTGCTGTCTCCTCTCCTCCTCTCCATTTGTTTTTTTTTGTAAGACGTGTTTTGAGCAGCCGCGTGAAGCCTGAAGGTGCCTGTGCTCGAACTTTATGGGCAAATCGCAAGTAAAAGTTTTGTTCTTTTACTTGCGATTTGCCTGAGGGAAGCCATATTGTATTCACTGAACAAATGCAGACATGTACAAAAAAGCACTTTAGGAATCAACTAAGGCTGCTGCACACATGAGGATTTTCAACTCTTGAATTTTTAATCTCATAATCTTCAGAACACTGGATGATTTGGCCAGAACATCAGACCACACACTTGGCCATCTGTAAGAAACGATATTACAGTGGCGATTCCAGAGACTTGAAATCTCACAGAAACTTCCCGAAAAAACATGGAGGAGGACCGACGCTGTGTATTCTGTTCATCTTGTTCTAAATGGCTATTGCGGGTTTCTGTCTGAGGCGAGTATTGATATTTACGATTCGAGGTCGGGGAGACTCCCACTCAATCGGTAGCATCAAGATTAATTTGTAAACCCCTCACACGTCAGGATTATTTGGGCAGATAATTGGAACTGATCTCCGGTTGGGAACGCCACACAGATTGTCGGGATGGGGCAAATAAGGTCTTAAATTGTCTCTAATATACTCTAGTGTGCAGCAGCCTATGAACCTTTTTTAACTTTGAGTATCTTGAATTTTCATTGTGATTATTGGCATTTAGATTACGTATAGATTGCATTCAGAGATGCTGGCACGGTCCAATCGAACCGTGGTCTATCATTCTGTGGTTAAGCTTTTTATTTGTCTGCAAGTGGAAAATGGCTTCGTAGCATAGCATTTAGATTCAAAATCATAGACTGTATGTAAAGATAGACGACGTATCTCCATTTCCTCCTTAACCCTGTCCAGAAATGAAGCCAAAACATCACAGATACGATCTCTGCCATCTTGCGTATTTTGGAGCCGGTTGGGGGATGGAACAACCGCAGTGGTCAGGTGTCATTAGAATAGATATGTCAAAACCAGTTATCTAAAAGATCAATGTATTTGACTTTTTAGTTTGGTCCAGGTCCAGGTTTATGTCATTTACAAGTGCATGACCAGGATGCTTTGGCTTCACTTTTGAGGATCTGTCATCTCTGTTTACAGTCTATGCCTCAAGCTGACAGCTCCTGGCTACACGGCCTGGAGGGCAAACTGTCATTCACCATCCCTTTGTGTTTTCAGATGATCTACATGAGGCAGAAATGAGTAAAATCAAACAAAAAGTTCCTTTTCCTCTACTTACCATTAATCGATTGCCGTGTGCATGTGCAGACGGTTTACAGTCTTGTGAAAGGAGCTGTAAATGCCTGCTGTTCTTTTTCTTGTTAATGAGTATTTCATATTTTTTCAAACCTGTACCTACAAAGTGTTGCATTACGGAACGGCACCTGGAACCAAGTTACTCCTCTCGTCCATGTGAGACGTACTCTGACAGTTGAGTGTTTGTCACGTTAATAGTGAGGGATTTTCTTGTTTAGGCCGTGTACAATATATGTGTTTGTGTGGGTGTGTCAGGGTGTGGGCGTGTGGATATGCATGAAAGATGTGAACCATCAACATTACAAAACAACCATTTGGCAGTGTTATTAATGTTGTGCATCTCTTACCCACTCAGACATCTTGCTATGGACTGAATAAAAGTTAAACCAGTTGAAACCAGTTTGGTGTATGTGGTTTACTGTCTTTCTTTTCCTTAGTAATTGTGGTTTCTAAACCTCCTTCAGAGCAGTTAAACATTACATGTGACATGAAAAGGAATGCTAAACATGCCTGCAAAAACAGAGCTCTGCAAACTCCAAGTTTAAATAATAATCACATCACTTCCCATGTCAACATGTAAAAGTCCTGAAAGTGCAGGGTTGAGGAACTTTGGCCCAGGACCATTGTAACATACAACTAGACCCATCTCAGTAAGCCCATGATTTCAGACCCCAGTCTTACTCTGCTATCTAAGCAACTGAACACCAGCGTGACCGATCCAACAGCATCATAAAAGTCAACATGAATTGATCCCTCCTTTCTCACTATAGCTCGAGTCAACCTCCGCTGTTATCATCTGTCATCTGTGACATAACACCTTCAAAGCTCAGAGAGCGTGTCGTCATCTACTCATTACCCACATACCTACAGTCTCTGTTGTCAAACAGTCCTAAGTAAAATCATCATAGCTGTCACAATAGACAAACTTGTACAAACTGTTATTGTATTAAAAAGTAAGACTCTTAATATCTTAATTATGGCAGTTACCACAATACATTGTTTTGTGTGTGTGTGTGGGGGGGGGGGCAAACAATTGCCTGAACTGCAGATAATAAACTGTTGCTCGGAGTCTAAGGTTAAGTTGTACCACCTGATTGGGAAACCAAACAAGAGAGCCTCACTGTGACAGCTGGAGCTAGAGTTCAATTCGCTGCCAAGAATGTTATTTCAGTTTCTCTCGCATCTAACACCTGCAGAAAATAAAAAATCACTTTTACGATGTCCCCAAACCAACAGAGCAGGTTTTTATTTTTTTCCGGAGGCATCTGGGCCTCAACACTACCTCAGCTTGTAATGTTGGAGTCACATGCAATTGCAGGAGGTTTGAACTCTGGCACGTGTTCACCATGACCCTGTTCAGACTTGGTGTCAACAACAGTGATCCTTTCACAAGTGGACAGCTCTTACAGGCTTGAACACACCCTAGATGCATTGAAGACGGATTAGAGGTAATTTGTCAAAACTCCGACCACAATCACAGGTGGTCTGGGGAGGCGTGTGGCCCCGATCTTTTAGCTGTGTGAACACAAATATGTCCTGGGCTCCAATAAACAACCGCCTATACTTAACAGACCTGCTACAGTTTACTCAAGAATTTAAAGTATTTTCACACTTCTCAGGGCCCATACATTGAACTATTTGCGGCCACCACCACAATAATAATATGGCTTGCCTCATATTGATTTAAAAATGTTCAAATCAATATATAAAATATTGTTTCACTGTAAAGCTATGCGCATTGTTTCGCTAAGCCCCTCCTAACTCCATTCTCTCACAGACGAAAGAAGTCATACATATATTTGAACTGGCTAAATAAACATGATTTTGTCCTCGCAAACAGAGCTGAAGTGCTTGCCTCTTAGCAAATGGGGCGTGGAAGTGAAATCTGACCATGAGTAGTTACAGGACACACATTCATAGTGGGTTTTAATGTGAAAAGGACAAACATATAGCATCCACAGCCGTGCAAGATACAATCACTAAACTTTGCATGTGAGTAGTTGAGATCAAAATGAAAGTTCAAAGAGGGTGGGGTCCGCCCCCTGAGTAATGAGTGCTCATGTAATGTCTGTATACTGAGTCATCGTGAGTTGGAAAGTCAACGTATTTAGGAGCTGGTCTGAAGTCATTGTAAGATGGATCTATGGTATAGTTTAGTTCCATCATGATACAGTAGTTGTACGGATTCAAGTTTATCATCTTCCAGACATTAGATGGAATATTGAGGGTATTTCACAACGAAGACGACCAGTGTGGATTGTGAACACATTCATCTGAGGTCCTGGATACTGAAACATAACAGCCACCTTGCCAAATTCTGTATTGTACGTCTATTAGCCTTCTGAGTAGCAAGTATGGAGATGCTTTGGCACATCATGAATCATAATTATGTTATTCTTTGCTCATTCTTTTGTAACCGATCACTGACCACATTTGATTGAAACAAACATTCACTCTGTCCGTGATTTATTGTTGCAGACTGTTCCCTAAATTCTCAGGTGTAAGATGTTATCCTATTTTATTTGATGTGTCTACGAGTACAGCAGAAAAGCACAAATGTGTGTCTATATCCAGTGTGTATGTATGGTAATGAAGTACTGAATGTATGTGAGAGTGAGGTATAATGTGTCAGTGACTTTTAGACGTTATTCCAGTCACTAACCAATACATACAGGACATGAATCTGGGATTTTGTGATTTATATGACAATAAGACATGTGAACCTGAGCCGTGCCATGTTTCCCAGTACACCCTGCGTTCACTTTAGTCACTTTATCGTATTCACAAAAACACTCTCCCAAAATTAACTCACATTTGGAAGTGATAGGAAATGTCGGTCTAAGTGTAGGTATAGAAAAAAACACAACATATCACGTTGCACAGCTGCATGCATGAACAGACAGCTTCTTGTGCACGTCAGACAACCTGCTGCCTGCAGGTATTGTGGGCTGTCGCACTCTAACTCGCGCTGTATTGACTCTTTCGGTGCACTCCCACAGAGCATATTGGACAGAGAGGATCACGATGAGGACTTTTCCCCTGCTTCTGTTGGTAAGTTAAGTTAGGTAAAAGATTTGGTTCACAATGAACACGATGAACAAGGTGAATGTTTGTTTTTATGGCAAACTTGTAAAATTTGAAATGATAGCACATGTACTGAGTGTCTAGTTGTTGACGGTCAAAGTGTTATTTTTAAGTTTAAGTCTATCATACAAATTCTGGACATGGTAATAGTATAACATGGTAACAGTTATTGATTTTGTTTTACAGTTATTGATTTAAACGTCTGAGATGACTTTACCTTTAACTTGAATGGTAAACTCAATTTACAAGACTTCGCTTTGGTTTCCCATCACAGTCTAAAGTCATACAGATTAGATGACGGAAACCATATGTTGCCCATATGTGCATGTGAATGTGGTTCTACACGTTTTGGACATATCTACATAGATGTTAAATGAATAACAAAATACAGTGAATGAAATGGAGGGGGTGTCGGAGGGACAGTGATGGATTAAATGAGTTATAGCGGATCACTATGCACTTTTCTTGTCATTGTAGGTTGCATTAGCAGCCCTGGCAGAGTCTGGCCATGGGAAGCACATGAGGCGTGCTAAGCGGGTAATTATTTTGCATTTGGAATTGTAAACTTCAGCTAAAATGGTTTGATATGAGCAAAAATGATAACAGCTATGAACTTTACTAATCCACAGGAGCTTCTGCTGCGTTCCAAAAGAAGGTGGGTTTTGTCTACGATCGAAATAATAGAGGAACAACCTGTCAAGGGTCCAAGAGAAGTTATTTCACAGGTGAAGAGTTTTTTTTGTAAATGAAATTACCAAACAGTGTGGCAGCTAGTTCTTGTCCGGCTCAGACATGCAAACAATAGCAGCTCAGTTGTGTGTGTTTGGACTCTAGATGCATAATGACCAGACAAAAGAGGAAGCGCATAACACAAAGTTCCGTATCAGTGGAAAGGGTGTGGATGAGGAACCACTGGGCTTGTTCGAAATCGATGAAGTTACCGGAGAAGTGTATATCAAAAGATCCATTGACAGAGAGGAATACCCCACTTTCGATGTGAGTTTCATACTGGAATACCAGTTCCTCTGACAGTAGACACACCTTCATTGATTTGTTTTTTCACTGGAAATCATCTTTCATGTTCTTTTACTCACAGTTGAAGTTTGAAATCGTGCACAAGATGAAAGACCATGAAATAGACAGTCCACTATCTATAATTGTAGAAATAGGGGACATCAATGACAATGCACCTATTTTTGAGAATCTTCCCCTGATTGCCAATGTAAAGGAAAACACAAAAGAGGGTGAGTATGCATGTTTTCTTCTTGCAGTCACTCATATCACACATAAAATCCATTTGTCTAGATTCACTTCAAAAGTTAATGGGTTCTTCCTTGGGTTGTGCTCCCACCCCTCTAGAGTTATCCTGTTGATATGGCTTTAAAAAAAGTTTCCCACAAAGTCTAGATGGTCAAACGGAGATGTGAGATGATAATCATTTCTGTTCAATAATCAAATCATTATCTTTTATCCTGTCTCACACTCATGCTGGGTTCTTGTGCATCTTGCTCCTCACTTTCTACTTTTGTGTAACACGTAAATTCTTTTGTGCTTCCTTTTCCTCAATGTTCTCAAGGGATCTTGCCAGTGGTGTTGGATGTTTTTGACAAGGATCAAAAGGACACGCAAAACTCTAAAGTCACCATCCGTATGCTTCAACAGGAACCGGCAGAGCCCAAGATTGAGTTGGAACAGCTCAATAACTCAAGGGCCCAGCTCACATTTAAAGGATGTTTTGACTACGATGTGAGGCTCTGTGACCTACTTTGGGCAGCTGCATATAAACAGGCTCACTCATACAGATTTTTCAATATGTTTGTAAAATATCATGCACATCTGTTACAGAAAATCAAGACATATACAGTTACGGTTGAAGCAAAAGATCATGGGAAACCAACTTTATCCTCCACTGCTGTTGTTACTCTCAATGTTGTTGATACAAACACCCATCCACCAAAGTTCAAGAATAATGAGGCAAGGATTATCATCATCCTCATCCTAATTATTATTATTAAAGTTTATCTTTGGGCTGACGTATGATGTTAAAGATAAATCTGTCCTGTCTGTCCAGGTCAGTGGTGAGGTGTGGGAATCACTCACAGAAAGGGATATCTTGAGAGTCGCAGTAGAAGACAAAGACACTCCTCAAACTCCTGGATGGCGGGCCAAATATTTCCTCGTTGACAAAAATGAGGAGGAATACTTCCAAATTGAAACTGACCCCAAAACAAATGAGGGTATTCTGAATGTCATTAAGGTAATTCAGCTCATCTCAATCCATTAGAAACCTTGTCTATTCCCAGTGGACCAAGTTAAGAACGTTTCATGAATATACGTTGCACCAGTATTGATCTAAACCTGCATGTCTTTCCAGGGGAAGGATTATGAGAGGACGAGTACAATAACCTTGCAGATCGGAGTAGAGAACGAAGAACCCCTTTTTGTTTGTGCAGGCAAATCAACCAGCACAGTTGCACTTCAACCTATAGATACAGTCAAAGTCACAATAAAAGTGAAGGACCTCAATGACAAACCCGAGTTTAAGGAAGAGAAAGTTGATGTGTACATAAAGGAAGAGGAGGAGCTGGGGAAGTTGCTGTTCACTCCAAATGTTACTGATCCGGACTCTGACATAGACAAGATCAGGTTGGTGCCAAATAAGTGTATATCTGCTAAATTTGTTTCCACATTTTACATCAAGCACAATCTTTCAGGAAGTTCCTGTTCTCTTTGGAGGTTTTCTTTCATTTTTGCATCGGCTGTTTGTCAGAAACGTCACGCCAGTTTCTCTGGCCTGCCTCCACATTTTCTACTAACTTGTAGGGGCAGGCCAGAGAAACTAAACAGAAGGTCTTAAGGCTCTCACTCTGACATTTGCGTTCACACCCACCCACCCACACACACACACACACACACACACACAGTTCTCCAGAGCTTCAGCTTGAAATTGTCACTGTGGGTGCAAGGTCCATTTTGAGTTTAGCACACACCAGAGAAACAAAATGTGGTTTCCAGCAGATGGATTTCAGTGTTGTTTTGTTTAACCTAATATGTTCTGCTCCACTCTCAAATATCTCCTATCTGTGATCAGGTTTGTGCTGTTAGAAGATCCAGCGGATTGGCTGACCATTAACGAGTTTACAGGAGAAGTCACATCGGTGAAGAAAATGGACAGAGAATCACCCTTTGTTAATGAGGGCATTTACAAAGCAGTCATCTGTGCCATTGATGACGGTATGAAGGAGCTCTACTTTGCATTGTAATCAAACACAAGCTGTAGAATAGGGTTCATTGGGAAACTGGATTCATAAGGTGATAGTTTTTCCTTTGCCTTGGTTACCAAGGTGAACCTCCAGCCAACAGTACATGCCCACTGCTGATCCACCTGGGGGATGTCAATGACAACAAGCCAAAGCTGGCAAACAAAAGCATAATTTTGTGTGGAAACAAGGGCAACAAGGCCATGGTGCCTGTCATAGACCCAGATGATCCTCCATACAGTGGGCCCTTTGCCTTTTCTCTGGGAGGTGATGATACAAATGCGGAGCAGCAATGGAAACTAGACCCTGCTTTCGGTTAGTATGTAGCTTTACACCCACGTCAATAAAATAAATTGTTCCAACCCAAAATACACTATTTAACTTTCTTGACATTCTTCTCCAGGTATGGAAGGTGGCCTTGTTAGCCTGATGCCACTTGCTTATGGCAACTACTCTGTGCCACTGGAGATTAAGGACCAACAGGGCATGAGCGCACAAGATACCGTGGAAGTGATAGTGTGCGACTGTGGAGAAGCAGACGTTTGCCCAGCTAGAGGGCCGCTCTCATCCAGCATCGGGCCTGCTGGTGTTGGATTGATTATTCTGGGATTGCTCATATTTTTGTGTGAGTATAGAGCAGTCAATGGATACATTAACGAAACCACAAAGTTCCTGCTCAATAAACCAACAGTGACTAAGGGATTTGGTAATTCCTTGAAAACACAACATGTTCTTAAATGTTATTTTGATGTGTGTCTGCAGTGCTGCTACTCCTCTTTATATGTAAGTGTGGACAAAGCGCGATCAAACACATCCCCATCCTGGACGATGAGGGCAACCAGACCCTAATGAAGTACAATGAAGAAGGAGGCGGTGCTGCAAGCACAGTGAGTTGGTTGTGTGCTATGTTCAACTTAGTGGGAGTAAGGCAGTGACATTATATGCTATATTTCTACCCAGTTTGAGGGGGTCCGCACTGTTATTTAATGTGTTTTCTCCCTATCTGCCAGGCTATACCTACTCTGCTCTGGCCATCTTCAAATGGTGGAACTGTGACAGACAGCCTGAAACAGGCCGGCGGGCAGGTACGCCTGATACCGCCACCGCTGCCTCTCGTTCCCCTTTTTTGTGGTTGCCATTTTGACAGACAGGTCTTACGTGTTAGCGTGGGTTCAATTTTAGGGTGGGTCCAAAGTCAGGCATCTAAAAGATCTATGTAGGCAAGCCACAGGGTTAACAGATTACAAAACATAAATCTTAACCCTGATGGTAAATTACTGACAGCTCTAAACTGGTTCCTTTTCTTTGTATATCTAACTGAGCCTATGGGATGGACGCAGATGTGTGATTTACTATGGAGGTTGACTGGTATGCGGTTAACATATACAGTATGACTTTAAGTACAGGGTTTGTGTGGATTGTGGACAAGTAGCTCACAGTGTGAACTTTACCCCGTAGAGCCAGATACCATTTTAAGTAACCTGGAGAACCTGCAAGGAGAGACTTCTTACACATTGTAAAGGGGTCTGCTTAATACATTTTCTCTGCTCAAATAGATCTATAAAGCGGATCCTGTCATGATCCAGAATGTGGGTAACTACAACGCCTCGAGGTCCATCATGGTGAGTAATAAAGAGTTTTCTGGGTTTGAGAGTCTACAGAACAAAGACTTGTGACCTGTGGATTTTAAAGGAATGGTTTAAAGTAGCACAACTTGTTGAAATGGGGATTTCTGATAAAACGTCTGTAGTTGTTACAGGCCCTGTTCTTGTCCTGCTACGCTCCTCCACCCCTGAGTTAACCTTAATGTGTGTCACTGACAGAGTCATTCTAACATGAGCACAATGGACACTCTCAGAACACTTGGAGGGCAGAGCATGGTGAGTGCACACTTGATTTATTAATTGGTTTTATGATTAACAATTTGCTGTCTCTGGCCTTTATATATTATATATACACTCTGTTTACCACAAACTTTTTTCACCGTTTTTAGAGAGTAAAATGAATCACCTTGATTGGGAAACTAATCAACTTTGATGGTCTCCACTGGTCGTATTGGTGTTTTAGTGCAGAGCCAGGAAACTCATTGCTTAAAATATGTTTTGGATTTTGTAATGGTGCTCAATCCAGAAGCAAATGTCCTAAAAACATTTACGGAAAGAGAACATTAAAAAAAGATTGTGAAGGCAGAAGGTAGAAGAATGAATATGCTTTGTACTTGTTTTCTTCCTTTTAGAACTGTATCAAGGAATACAAGCAGGAACAACAGCTACCGGGTAAGTAGTGCTCTCTAATGATGGAACTTTCATAAGTAGGCAAAAATTAAATGTCTTTGACTTGTTAACAAGGCAGTTGAAACCCCCAGGTACCCATGCAGGGAGGCTCAACAAGGCACATGCAGTCTTTCAGCATGCGGTCAAATATATACCTTCCTGATCTCATCGAAAGGGTAAGATCACACAGAGCTGACCGCCTGGCATCCTCTCTTAATGCTTTCATAAGGCACTTGTCTTAACTGATAACCAAATTACACAAGCTGTACAGGTTGCAGAGCACCGGCTGATGGACGGGACACAACTATGATATAGTGAATGAGAATAAATTCAATAACAAGCATATGCAGGACATGGATGAGAACAAAATCCCTATGATGTTTTACTGCCTTTGCCTGAAGCAGTGTAAGAAAGAGCCACACTGAGTGTCTTTGTACATGCATTCACCTCTTTTTGACAAACTGACCCAGACAATCTATTTTTACTCGATTCCACAGAGAATCCACATGATTGATGAAGACCATATCGACCACCCGATGCACCAGCCCTTACACTATGCCTACGAGGGTCAGGAGAGCCAATCCCAGTCACTGGATAAGCTGTCCCTCAGCGACCTTGGACATGATACAGAGTTTCTGAATGATTTAGGGCCAAAGTTCCAGACCTTGGGCAACATCTGTCACCAAACAGATCAAGGTAACAACACACAGATTTGAGGGGCACAGCTGGAATATGAGTTTTACATCAAGTAAGGCACTCGTCTTTACCCTGCATGCCAGCATGGCGGTCTGTGTGTGTGTGTGTTTGTGTCACACACACACAGACAGCCAACAACGCAGGGGTGGATTTTCATCAAACTTACTACTTGGGAGAGTATCTCAGTCAAAGGTCAAAGTCAAGGTCGACAAAAATATGGCGCATAAGAACATAAGAACAGGTTTTCTAACATACCTCTGTGAATAATAGTTGAAATGAAAAGTGCATTAAAATAAGAAGATAGGCTTTTTTCAATGTCTGTGTGGTTTAGAATGTGTCATTTGCACCGGGGCCCCTTAACCCTTTGCACTCAACTGTATTTATACAGATCCAAATATTTTATAGTGACATGATATGAAACAAGGATTATGTGGCATAGGTTGTACTTTGCTTGGTTGAAGATTGATTCAAAGCACTGAAATAATTGTCATGCTCTGGTGATTTTGAGACGGTGTATTTTGACAGTAACTGGGTGTGTTGACTTTTATTATTTTTGGTACTTTGCTGCAATGAGAGTGGGGACGCCTCATTGCAAACATGTGTTTCTATCTCTGGAGGTTTTGTCAGGACAGTATTATTTTTGACGGGGTTTTTTTTACTACAATAATAATAACCTAATAGGAGGTTAAGTGTGGAAACTGGGAATAGTTATGATGCATGCAATGTTTTATTTCTGGAAGTGATTTATTTCCAAGAGCAACATTTTATAAGAGTTTCTTGTTTATGACGGACCAGCAGAGATCTGACTGGTTGAAAACATTGCTGGTCCACAGTGGTACTATGACCAGAACTGTTGTTGTGGTGTCAAATTAACACTGTATATATTAAAGTCATTGATTGCTGTAAATTCTTTCGTGCATTATTTTTAATGAAATGTAATATTTGGAAATAAATTTGCCATTACTAAAATAAATGGTGGTGGCAATCTCTTTTAGGTTTGTATGTTCTTATGTTTTATTTTACCTGGATAGAAAACATATATATTTGGCTAAGTCTTCATCCATTACTTATATATAAATGTAAGGAATTAACATAAATATATAATGCTCTAAACTGCACACTACTCGAGAAGACGGTGACATGAGTAGCATGAGATTAATAAATTGTCAGTGCAGGAGTGGTGACAGACGTAAAATCGCCGCCATTATCTTGTCAAAAAGGTTTGAAAATGGGTTGTGTTGTGTTGAAAACAATTTCCCAACACTGAAACGAAAGCCGACAGCAGTCTACGTGGAAATCGTGTCTTGTGACCATGTTATACAACCAAGTGCCTGTGTTGCTTAAGCCTGGCCTGTTGATTTCACTTATATACAGTAGGCTGTGATATTCTGGCTTCGTGTTGCTGAAGCAGCAGAAGCAGCAGAAGTTGTGTTTTGTTTAATAGAGCCACTGAAAGCACCAGTTGTAGTTAAGGTGTGACACGGAGAGCAATATACAAATCCGAACTTGCGCAGCTGCCATGCATCGTTGAATATACAGGAAACACACATGGGGTATTGTAATTTTTTAGTTTACTTCAGGTCAGGTCAGGACTTTGCTGTACCACGGGAGGAAATTCTTTGAAGGCGTTAAACGCGCAGGTATTTCATCCTACAGCAGGACAGGGGAGATAAAATGCGACGACACAGAACTGATACTCCACCCTGACAGATACGTATGTCAAACTGGCAGCTCGACCTGTTTTATTAACCACATAACAAATGGAGAAACTGGGTGTTGCTCTGACCACACATTTCCGTTTCTCCGGAGATTTTATCAGATTTTATCAGAGCTGCCCTTTTTCACTGGAAATTTAAATGATTCATCAATTGGCAGAAACACAAGCCCTGGGAACACTACACGAGCTGTAACACCAGCAAGAGAAAAACCACAATCATCCTCATGAGAGGCAGCATCATTAGATAAAATGTGAAAATAAAGAAAAATTCGATTTTGGATGAAGGTTATTTAAAAATTCTGGAAGTAAAACGAACTTTAATAAACTCTGTTCAGAATTTTGAACTTTTAAACATTGATATTTTAAAATCTCAATAACTCATCTACATTATTTTTTACATTTACATTATGTAATTATATAAAAACATGAGATTTATTTTTTGTAACATACAAAACAATAAACACAGATGTTGGTTACTGTATGTCCATCCGTCAACATTCCACAGCTTAATCCCAGCATGGCCAAACTGATTTTATCACTTCAACAGAAACTTCAACTGGAACAATATGCGCGGTTTCATCTTCATCCCATTCTCTTTCCTCTTTCACCCCCCTGTCTCCCAATCAAGTTCTTACCTTGGTAACCTCCGCCCATCCGACCACCTGCCCCCTTGACCCCATCCCATCTCACATTCTCCAGTCTATCGCTCCTGACCTTCTTCCTTTTCTCACCCATCTTATCAACACTTCCCTGTCAACTGGCTGTTTCCCTAACTCTCTGAAGGAGGCAAGAGTAAATCCTCTCCTGAAGAAACCCACTCTTGACCCGTCTGAAGTAAATAACTACAGACCTGTCTCTCTTCTTCCCTTTGTTTCGAAAACTCTCGAGCGTGCTATCTTTAATCAACTCTCCTCCTATCTTAACCACAATACACTTCTTGACCCTCACCAGTCTGGTTTCAAGGCAGGCCACTCAATTGAGACTGCCCTCCTTGCTGTCTCTGAGCAACTGCTAGAGCAGCCTCTCTCTCCTCTGTCCTTATCTTTCTAGACCTCTCTGCTGCATTTGACACAGTGAACCACCAGATCCTTATCTCCTCCCTTCAGGACCTGGGTGTCTCAGGCTCTGCTCTCTCCCTGCTCTCATCCTACCTCAACAACCACACTTACCAGGTAACTTGGAGAGGATCTGTGTCTGAACCTTGTCCTCTCACTACTGGGGTCCCTCAAGATTCCTGTCCTGGGTCCCCTCCTCTTCTCTCTGTACACCAACTCTCATCATTCACTCACATGGCTTCTCCTACCATAGCTATGCTGATGACACCCAAATAATCCTCTCTTTTCCCCAATCTGAAACACAGGTAGCAGCACGAATCTCTGCCTGTCTGACTGACATCTCTCAGTGGATGTCGGTACATCACCTGAAACGTAACCTTGACAAGACTGAACTACTTTTCCTTCCAGGGAAAGACTCTTCCACCCATAACCTGACTATTAACTTTGACAACTCTGTGTTAACCCCCACTCAGACTGCTAGGAACCTGGGTGTGTCACTTGACAGCCAACTCTCCCTTACTGGCAACATTACTGTAACAACATGTTCCTGTAGATTCATGCTGTACAACATCAGGAGAATACGCCACCTTCTCACTCAGAGGGCGGTGCAGGTTCTGGTCCAGGTCCTGGTCATCTCACGCCTAGACTATTGTAACTCCCTCCTGGCAGGTCTACCTGCTAGTGCCATCTGACCTCTGCAGCTCATTCAGAATGCAGCAGCTCGACTGGTTTTTAACCTACCGAAATTCACTCACACTACTCCGCTCCTCCGCTCCCTTCACTGGTTACCGGTGGCTGCCCGCATCCGTTTCAAAACATTAGTACTTGCATACCGTGCTGCGAATGGATCGGGTCCAGTCTACATCCAGGACATGGTCAAACGTTACACCCCAGCCCGTTCACTCCGCTCCGCCAATCGGCTTGTTGCTCCCTCACTGCTGTCCTGGCTCCTAAATGGTGGAATGAGTTCCCCATTGACATCCGGACATCAGATAGTTTACACATCTTCCGCCGCAAACTAAAAACACACTTCTTCCAACTATACCTTGAATAACATTTTAAACTAACACTTTAGCAGCACTTACTTATAGCACTTTGTAGTTTTGCTTTTTTGAAGAAATTGTACTTTCTTAACTCTTGTTGTTCTGGGTTTGTACCCTCGTGGTTGAATGCACTTATTGTAAGTCACTTTGGATAAAAGCGTCAGCTGAATGAAAAATGTAAAAATGTAAAAGGTTTGGTGTGTCACTAAGTGGATGAAGCACTTCCATGGAAGTGTTTTGATTACTGATCCAATCAGTCACTGCCAGCTTGTCGAGCCTGTTTTAGTTTGCGTGTGGGCGTGTGCGCGTTCCTGTACTAATACCTTTGTTAGGACCATTTTAAGCATACACCCCACAGAATGAAGAAAGTGAGGACATTTTGGCTGGTCCTCACTTTTTCAAAGGGCTGTTTGAGGGTTCAAACTTGGATTTAGGCTTAGAATTAGGTTTAGCTTAGGGCAAGGGTTAGGCATTTAGCCTAGGGTCTAGGGAATGCATTATGTCAATGCTGTAATGTAAGTGTCCTTAAAACTATTAAGAGACGTGCAGATGTGTATTGTTTCTATAGAGGATGAGGTTTACCTGAGTTATGTCTGATGTACAGATGGAATATGAAATAAATGTGCAGATTCACTATAAAGGGGCACAGATCGTCACCTTGAATTACTTTTCTATGAAGCTAAGTCTTATTAAACTCTTAGAGTTGTCTGCCAATACGCCTGAGGTCATTAATTATTGTAACATTAGCCATTAGCTCCTCTGCATAAAATGACTTGGTTTTATCCTCCTTGTGGTTATAAAAACCATAACCACTGCCCTGAAGAGCCATGAGTCATGTAATATTTATATTTGAGTTTCTCTAATTATCTGTATCATTTATCTAATGATTTATAGAAGTGACTACATCGCTGATGCTTTTTCAACCTAAGAATATGAATTCCTCCTGAATCATGGTTACTCTAATGGTGTAGGTCTAAAAAAAATTGTAAATATGAACTGAATAATATCTAAATATAAATGTGATTTACTGGCAGCTTCTCTACAGTGGCAGCAGTGTGGGGGGGAAAAACAGAGCTGTGTGGGGTCTTCGGTGAAATGACTGATTCTTTAACCGATTGCACTCTTGGCATGAGTGTGTGTTTACTTGGGGGGGCTGGCCTGGAGGAACCAGTTGTGTGCAGACAGGACACCGGGAGGGAGCAGCTGTTCCACCTGGAAGCCTTTATGAGCGGAGTCCTGGACTCTCTCCATCATGTCTACACAGCAGGACCATAAAAACAAAAGAACAAGACCACATGCATGAAATGGCACATCAAACTAAGGAGCAGTCCATTCAGATGACACACAGCGATAAAAGATGAGCGTTAGACAGAACCGAGCTTGTAAAAGATCAGATTCGTGGCCTAACTGGGCCACGTGTGCGAGTTCAGACCAGAGAGGTGGCATCATGAACCCATAGCTCCATGAACGGCTGCTGCACCTGGATCACCGTGGAGGCTGGTGGAAAAACATCAGAAATAAACTGATTGACGCAACTGAAAACAGAGTTTAGTAATAGTAACCTAGAAATCAGCAGAATGACGACAAGGTGGTTATATTCAGCTGTTCCACGTGTTCTTAAAAAGGTGCAACAGCTGTCATTTCACAGGCTCAACTAGAGAGATCCCACCTGGAAAGTTCCTCTCCCTGAAGGAATCGGTGGGAGAAGTGAAGACTGTCTCCAGTAAGCTGTTTCTCCGTGGAACCCCTATCTTTATGTTGGGTAAATACGGGCACACGAAAGATGTGCTACTCATCATTTACTGTGCTTGTGTTAACATGAAGCAAAGATGTGAGCGTGTGTGGGTGTACGTCAAAAACGAAAGGACAGACGTTTCTCTGTTGACTCCTTATCTGCAAAGCTCAAAATAGAAAAGGTGTCGTGCAGTCTTAATCAGGTTTGATATATTTATATGTGTTTTCTTCCATATCTGTCAGTTAAACTAGCTTTAGGTATAAATGTTGAGGTGAGCGACAGTCACATACTTGGCCCATGAAGAAAACCTTATCCTTCCAACAACAGAGTAACCCCAGGTCATGAAAGTCCAGGCCCAATTATCTCTGTCAACCATAAATAGGATTTCTCAGTTTTCTCAGCATTCTGAGCCCAAATTAATCTGAACTAAATATCGCCTGCAGATAAATCATGTTTAACAGCAGCCAATGAGCTACTGAAGCCTACTGGTGGAGAAAGTTGTTCAGCAATTGAGCTGAAAGATATTAATCTTGTTTTCTTGTATTATATATTTATATATTTAAGCAGCAATTTGACAAAAAAATAATTTTGACTCCTTATTTTGCACTTCACCTACCCCCTGCTGGCAACATTTCCAACATGTAAGTACTGTAAACTGTCAACATATTAAAAAACATGTTTTATGTTATGGGAGATCTGTTGATAACTCATGGCATAATTTATATGCGTCACACACAGCTCACTCTGCCATGTGATACTTTTTGAAGCTGACGATGCAGACGAAGACAGCCCCAGGGGGGGATTGTGGTCCATTTCTCACCCTCCTTATTCATTCCTGTCACATGCTGATCTACAGAAAGAAGGAGGGATCAGACTTCACGATCATAAACCACACCACAGAACAGAAACAACAGAAAGTATGTGACCAAATAAAACACAGCACCGCCCCATTAGAAGTTCCAGGGAAGGAAGCTGACGTTTACAAAAGCACAACAGTGGCTCGTTTCCATAGAAGCTTTTACCTCTTCAGTATCACAGTGTAGCAGCTCAGGCCATTTATTCTCCAATCTTCCTTTTCATTAACCTTCCCTTCCAACTGTCTAAAGAGTAAAAGCATCCATTAGATCTCCTCTAGCAGCTGTTTAATACTACTTTTAGCCTGATTGCATTTAAAGTCTGTATTCTGCCATTTACCCGAGTGCAGGATCCCAGGCTGGTACAGCCTCTTTTCCTGTAGTGGTTTTACTTGTGAAGGAAGAACACAAACAACAATAAACCTGGGAACCAAGTTAAGAGATGGTCACCCTGTTATATTCAAGCACTGACCACACCAGGCCTCTGGGAGACAATTTGCAAGCTCGACAATTTGTTGTTGTTCTGCTTATCCACCAGTTTTCTGTATTTTATTTACCACTATTTCGCCATTAAGCTCGATTTGCCTTTGGAGCTGAATAAGCAGTGATTAAATAAGACACATCACAATAAGTTGTTTAACCACAACAACAGGTTCAATTGTAAATGTTATGTGCCCTCTGCTGGTTCATTTGGGAACTGTGAAGTCTGTGTGCTCAGTTTTCATGTCCAGGATTTGTCTCAAAATCTGGAAATCTTCATGTGCACAAATATCCGTCTTCAGAGTGTTTTTATTTGTCTAGATGTGACAGCTAGTTGTTAATCCTAACACTACATTAAAACATTTTCAAGAAATTCCCCCCAAAAGTGTTTTCAGCATATATTGGACGTCATCAATAAAAAACAAACATTACATTGTCTTGTTTATTTATTTATTAAGCAAATAAATACATTCTTTATCTTCCGGTGTGTATATACATTACAGAGATATCAGCAAAGCAAAAAGGAAATCGTTTTTTTGCTACCACTTAGTGGGTTTACCTTCCCCACCACCTTGTCCTTGGAGGTAGCCGTCATACAGCTCTCTGAGGTGGAGGATGAGCTCCTCTGTGTTCTGTCCAGTGAGAGCCGACACGGGAATGACCCGCTCCATGACAAGGCTCCTCAGAGTCTCCAGCTTCTCCCGGCCCTCGGGCAGGTCCATTTTGTTGGCTATGATGGCCTGAGGCCGCTGGGACAGACCAGGCTCATACTGGTCCAGCTCATAACGTAAATGTTGGAGCTGAGTCCAGGGCTCTGGAGCGGACAGGTCCAGGACGAAGAGGAGGAAACGACAGCGCTCTATGTGACGCAGGAAAGATATGCCCAGGCCTCGATTTAGATGGGCTCCTCGAATGATGCCTGGGATGTCAGCAACTACACAGAGCAAGAGTAAGAGTGGAACACGTTAAATTGTGTTACACTGTTGTGCTGAAAAATATGTAATTTAAACTTGTGTTATTTTGTAAAATAATAAACAACACATCAAATAATTAAAAACCATCTACCTGCAACTTGCTCATGATCCCTGTAACTGACAATTCCTACATGTGGGCTGAGTGTGGTGAATGGGTAAGCAGCCACAGCAGGCCTGGCATTGGATATGGCTCTCAACAACGAGGATTTCCCAGCATTAGGAAAACCCACCTGAAGGGATATTAATTAAAACAGATCAAAAACATGTTTGTGGTGTTGAAAAGCAATATGTCAATGTTGTATATGTTCTCACCAGTCCTGCGTGTGCCATGGTGCGTAGCTCCAGCTGAAGGACCCTCTCCTCTCCTGGCACGCCTGGGGTTGCCGTCATGGGGGCTCGGTTCTCATTGGACAGAAAGAATCGATTCCCTTTGCCTCCGCCCCCTCCAAATACAGCCAGATACTCCAGCCCGTGTTCAGAGAGGTCCACTACAGTTTTCCCCTCCTCCTTCACCACAGTGCCTAATGGTACCTTTACAAGAAGAAGAATCACACAGGCACGGTGAGGGTGACGAAACATGACAAAAGAATTTATAAATGAAAAAGATGTTTTATGATCAAATGCATGGACTCACAGAAACGTAGGTTGAGCTGCCGTTCCGACCATAACAGTTCTTGCTGCCACCCGATTGCCCATCCTCTCCCTTATACACCGGAACTACTTGTGCCAAGGATTTGACAAACCGATTCGCTGAAAGCACGCAAATGAAGAATAAGGAATGGACGCATGTTGTGACATATCGCCGAATGGAGGGAGCTCTGTCAGGGGCTGTGTTGTGTTTTGCGTTTTTGTGTGTAGTAAGTTTAGGAAGGGAAAGTGTATAACATACGTCATTCGATAACAACTTACCCTTGATAATGATGCTTCCTCCATCACCTCCATTCCCTCCATCCGGTCCACCCCACTCTTTTCGGGGCTCACTGTGAAAGCAGCAGGCACCTTTACCCCCTGACCCAGCTATCAGCTTCACACGGCGATGGTCCACAAAGTGACGGGTCTACGGGGGCCACATAGAAGAACAGATACACAGCTGAGTGACCCAAACTTCAGCAGGTCACCATGAACACAACACTATCGGCTGGAAGAGAATGTGCAGATTCTACAGCCGGTGGATTAGCTGTGGATACACTGAAAGTGTAGAAATGTTCACTCCTTTTTGAGATGTTTTGGGCTTTTGGGATAAATTAATCTGGTTCAAGATCTGGTGAAGTATTTTATTAAAATCATTATTAATATCACACGATGAAGAATACATAGTGTTGCATGATAAATCCTCAGTTAACCAAGTGTTGAATTGAATCAGACTTAGATTAGTGCTGGTCAATACAAAATAATGATCACTATTAATGTCACATTGGTTTTAAACTCTTCTATGTGGACAGAGAATAACAAACACTTACAAAACTATTAACAATGCAAAACCAACACGTTGATATATAATCAGTCTTGTTGTTGTTTTACACTTAATTAAAATTATATTACAATAATTATTAATATGGTTCCATTACCCAGCAGCTCTACAGAATATATATTAAAAATTACCAGATAATCTTTCATTCATTTTTAAAATATCACAGGAGAGTGATGATTTTTTACTGAGCAAATAATCCAACTACATGACATTGTTCTTACTTTATTATCAATATTAAGGGAGTTGATATTAATATATGTCATATATAGAATCTACTGTGTCTCTAGTCATTTCTTTTATATAAACAAATGAAATTATGCCAAATAAACAATCAAAACAAACCATTACATACATAAATGTAACGCACATCATTAAATAAGATAAACAGGATGCTGAATGAACAACAAGAGGCTCAGTGTCCAGGACGTTTTGAAGGAAGTGTTCAGCTCAAGATCCTGAAACATGGCGGAAACGTAAACAACACAGTAACTTACCAGCTTCTTCTCCGTCATCTCTCCCTTGCTCTGCTGTCCTCGGGCTTTAGCGCACAAGGCGCAGGAGGAGCTGACATGTCTGAACAGCTTCAGTCCCTTTCCCCTGAACTCGGGTCCCAACGCGAGTCCCGACACGATGTCTGAAGGAAGACACCGAGGGATTCGAACCCTCCACAACGCCGCCAACATTCTGTCTGAGAAGCTAGTTAGTTAGCTTGGTTAGCTTGGTTAGTTGGCTTGCATCTGTTCAGCTGTGTCTCCATTAACATCTTTAACAGTGAGAGAAACAGGAAAACACCCGCATGCGTCGCGCTTGTTATTTCACGTTGCACATTAACGTCTTTTGAAAAGTGAAGGAAAGTCAAACACAAATCTTCCTCATGCTCAAGAGTCACGTTAGAAAGCTACGGTGACTGTGAAGGGACAATTCAGATACCTGTGTGGGCCTCTATCGCCCCCCTCTGTGCTGGAAGGGACAGGACAGGTGCAGCAGAAGCAAAAATCTAACTAAATACGTTTTTCTGGCCTTTAAAAATGTGATAATATTAAAATTAACAGTGTAATCCTCATAAATATTTTAAGCTGTGTTTTAAGAAGGTTGTTGGTCAAATACAGTTTAAAATAAAGTACAAAGTACAAAGATATGTTGTTCACAAGGTGCTGTGATGACGTGGGGATTTGACAATGTTTCTTTATTTGGTCATTTAATATTTATTGTTCCTGAGTTTATCTTCCTCTCTTTTTTGCTATAAATAACAATGCCAATTTGTTAATATTTGATTTTGGGTATGTAAGTGCATGAGTGACAGTGCATGTTTGTAAATAATTCTTTTTTCTGGGTTGTTTTTCACTTGTTTGTATAATTACTATTTTTATTTACATTTACAAATAAAAATGAAAGAATGAAATTGGTCATTAGTAAAATGTAATATTTGGATGCAGCCTTTCAGCACTTTTATAAAATGTGCAATATTGATTTATATATACACAAAATGCAGACGTACAAGAGGTGAATGTCAGTTTATTTTTTCTATAACAAACAGTAACAAAAGACAGCAGAAAAGATCAGGCAATGCAGTCGTACAATAGATAAGTAGATAAGATTCATATTTGGATTATACACACCAAACTTGGCTTCCACCCGCTCAATCTCTATCTCTCTCTCTCTCTTTATCACACATGCAAACACAGACACGCACACAAACAAGTCATACGAGCCACATCAGTGATTACACACGACAGAGAACAGGAAAATACTTGTCATATCGTACATGTTCAGGTCGCAGTGAAATGAAACACTGACACAGATTCATCGTAGTACAGAGAAGCCTGTGATTGTCACTGTCGAGTGGTACATTGTTATTCAGCTGTTTGACAGCCACGTATATCTCTCATTCTCGATTAACCCTGCAAAATGACTGCATCTGTTGTGCTCATTCCCCACTGAGGTACGTAGAGTTACTACAGGATATACTGCAAAGCTGAACCCGCACACAAATAACCCTTTCTAATCCATATTATTGATTTAACTGGAGGAAACGGAGAAAGTGACCAGATGTCTCTGATTTCTTTTAAATCAATAAATCGACAATATAATATACGCCCACACAAAATGATAGATGGACAGATAGATGATCAAATAAATATGTAAAATAAGGCCAGTGTGCTTGTACACCATCTAAAAACCAAAAAACGAACCTTCTATACCCCTTTGTCCAATTTTTAGCATTACTTCCTCGGTCTAATACAATACAGATGATTGATAAAGTTTTCACCGACAAAAAACGGAAGGGGTGAGTTTTATGTTCTGCTCAGAAGACAGATAAATAAATTAAATACACATTTCTGAAATATGATGCATCAAAAACACATTCCATAACATTAAATAAACATAGACGCTGCCATGATTATTAGTCAAGAAATTACAAACACTAAAGTGGAAGTTTATAAGAGCCAACCTCAGCATGACTGACTGAGTGTATTGCACTTTTTAAAGCAGAGGTGCAGGACACGTGACTGTTCCTGTGTTACTTTGGCTTTTTGAGGATCATTTGTTTAAAAAAAAAAAATGAAACAGGCTCAATTGCACTACAATACGAAATAATACACATACTGTCACTGCAAATTAAAGTGCAAGACAAAGTAGCAATAATTTTTATGAAAAATCCTTATTGAATGCACCTCTGAACTCTGTGTGTCTGTGCAGGGCAATGCCGCTGCAAACATAAGAGTCAAAAATACAACCACAGCATCTGATCATCATGGACATAAACACACTTGAGTCTTGATCAGTCAACTATCAAACCATGTAGACATATGTAGAGTGAAAACACGTAATGTTTGACCACACGGCAACACGTTACAGTTTGACTAACACGGACAAACCACCCCGATCAAGTCAGGTTAAAGGACCAAACGTTTTCACCTTCGTAGAATTCATTTCCATTAGCGTGAGATATAAGAGCGAGTCTACAGGAGTCAAAGCAAAATGTGGACTGAGTCTATTAGATTTATATTAAGGAGCATTTCCCTCAAGGCCAGTTTGCTTTTTATAGCCACAGTCTCACGAACCACAGACTCATGTCTCTGTGCAGCAGAAAAAGAACAAAAAGGAAGAACGGCCTCTAAGATGAAATCATAGCGGAGGA
Source organism: Verasper variegatus (assembly GCA_026259375.1). NCBI lineage: Eukaryota > Metazoa > Chordata > Actinopteri > Pleuronectiformes > Pleuronectidae > Verasper > Verasper variegatus. Next base: position 18,966,406 of record CM048045.1, read on the forward strand.
TAAGATAAAGATGAGCGAACAGAGACAAGTGAAAGGCAAAGACAAAGAAAGAAGATAAGGACATAGGCCGGATGCTTTATCGAATAACGTAACTGCTCCTTTTTAGTTCTTAAATTCCTCCATGTGGAAGGTCGACATTAACCTTGTTTCTATACGCTACCTGATAAAAAGCAAAAAAGGAAGCATAATTTGTTTTCCTCTGCAAAACGAAAATCAATGTGATGATGAAAGGATAATAAATGTGATGCAGCCAGGTCTTCTAATCCACAGCTGAGCTCAGTGCGTCTCATTCTCTTCCAACGCGAAAACAATGTGGTGCGTTTATTGCTGATAATTCCCATACTGACCCTGCAACGCAAGATGATTCACACTGAGAGGCTGGACTGGATCTCACACATTTTGCCACCCACTTTTTTTCTTTTTTGTTACCACAGAATACATCCCATAATTAGTACATGCATCCGCTTTCTTAATGTTTTATGCAAAATCAAATGTGGGAACAGGACGCAAGGTTTTAGATCATTGGGTATTATCTTAAAATTGAAGTTAGAAAAGTTTGTCTAGATCAAGTTGCTAAAGTTGTTATACAGTGTGTACCTACATTAGCAAATATCTTTACATGGAAAATCAGATTATGGCATTAAGCACCTAGAAATTTTGTTTTCTAACTTAAATCGTTGAAAGTTGACAGATTTTATCATCTAAAATGAGCCTTTTGACCTGTATCGCATATATTTTTGATAAATGTTTAAAATGCATTAGTCATGTACCTGTTCATAAGCGTAGGGCCTCTGTGTCTGTGCTCCAGGGCCTCCCTGGGACGAGCGGTAGGAACCATACTGTTGGCTTTGACCCTGTTGATACTGTGCGTACTGGGAGGATCCACCCTGGCCAGGCCCTGTGGAGGAGCGGTTACACTCAAGAAACTTGCTCGTTGTGTTTATGTTTGTTTGAAAGCACAAAATACTGTAGGATCTAGATTGTTCTAACCGTATCCCTGTGGCTGTCCTGTGTAGCCTTGTTGAGACGAGTACTGCTGTTGGCTGAAGGACTGCTGCTGGCCAGAGCTCTGCTGATACTGGGCTTGCTGTTGGCTGTACTGAGAGTTACCTGGAGGTGCACATGCATAAGCATCTGTCAGCTATTACATCTGTGAGTTAGTCCTTTGCTAAAGTTTTAGTTGGAAAGCCCTCAGACAAACGGAGGTTCAGGAAAATAGACCTGAAAAACACAAAAAGCTGTTACCTCCTTCATAGTAGTGCTGTGAGGTTTCGTCGAATGACCTGTCGTAGCCTTGCTCGCCGTATGAAGACTGTTGATATGAGAACTCTCCGTGACCTGCAGAGAACAGGATTCAACACATGCAACAACTCCTCTGCAAACTTACACAAAGAAGAGAAAGTTTTATCGACAGTGTGAAGCTGAAGATTTCACACATGTAAAAACAAAGTTAAAACCACAGATATTTTACGAGGCTTCTCACTTCAGCACTATGCACAAAGCACAAAGAAACACCCCGGAGGAAATATGCATTCTCTCCTGAACACAACTGCTACAGAACTGACTGAAATCTGAAATTCCGGCACACCAAAGGGGACAGTATGGACACAGACACAGTGGGAGGAAACATAATTGAGACCGATGTCAGTCTTTTGCAATTTCTTTTTAATACTTTTCATCTCCCACAGTTAAGGTAAAAAAGACAATGACTGGGCGTTAGAGCGGAAGCTTCAGCACTGGTGTAAATAAGGCTCAGGCCTGTGGGGTTGCAGTAAAAGGAAATGGCCTGACCCATAATGGGGATTTGTGTGTTGGAGAGCTGAGTGTATAAAGTTTATGGATGTGCATGATTACCATCAGGGTAATACTGCTGGTTTATGGGCTCGCTGGAGCTCTGAGTGTGTCCATACTGCTCTCCGTAGAACTCGTCTTGTCCCATGTGCTGCTGTGCAGATCCTGCAAGACAGGCGACACCACGAATGGTTAAACAGCTGGAGACTAACGGGGCTGCGCCTAGGTCACCTGGACAATTTGGGTTCCCTGAAGGAGTGTGTGAGCATGTGTGTGTATTAATAATAATAAAAGTTACAACAGACAATTTTGTTATTTGACCACCTTCTTAGAAGTCATCATTTATCTCTGATGCAAAAAGGGGGGAAATGATAGTATTATAGATTAATATTTTTATTATAATCATATATTGGACCATTTTATTGGAGGGGGATGTAATAAAAATATGAAGAAAGTTTCTTTTGGCCAACGCAAACTTTAGAGACACTAACTAAAGTGAAGCGAATAAATAATTCCATGGAAAGATTGTACAAGATGTAATTTGGAGGAGAAAATGAGGATTGCAGAAAGCCAGCTGTCGGGCTTCAGAGAGAGGCTTCTCTATCTGTTCTCTGCTCGGTGGTGGTGTGCAGAAAGTCCAGATTCCACTCCTTCACTTACCCTTTCAATTTTATCTCAAATACTCAGGAAACCAACAGAACAAAAGAAAACTCTCTGGAAGATGCAGCAAAAGACCCAAGCAAAGTCTAATCTTCTCTCCAAACCACAAAGGACACAATAGTGTACAAATACAGAAATGAGCTACAGGACGAATAAAAAAAACAAAGAAACACTTTCATAGCAACAAATCTGACATGTCCCAATATGACCAAGGAGCCACAGTTGAAACAGACGCCCTAGCAACAGACCCACAACCAATCAGGGATGAGGCTGGACGAGTCACCTGGGTCAACTATGGACGAAAACAATTCTGAAACGCGGTTCTATTTGGAAACACATCACCCAGTCATGCAGGGATAACAGTGCACCAGGTTGAATGAGGACTTACAACCATGGGCCGTTGCCCTGGAAACGGTTTCCCATTCTTTTTATACATCAGAGCTACTATGTGCCTCTTCTTCAAAAGATATAACAGGGCAGGGTGCAGCTATTATTAGGCACACGCTGACACAGCACACATTAAGTGACTTACAAAGACAGGAACTTAATGGGATGTGAGTGATACATCGCCAGTCTGCCTCTTAAAGCGGCAGGAAGGCAACTGGGATGGATTCATTTGTACACTTTTAATATGGCTCTCACTTTATGGTGGCTAATTAATACCATGATGCAGGGAAAATACTTATCAGGGGACAGAAAACAGCCGGTCTAACGACCAGTGGATGGTCCAAGTGGTCCCACAGACACTCACGTCCATCCAGTGATGTATGCCACCACTCAAACACACCACAACAAACCAAGCCCACTGTTTAAAGGAGATGCATTGTGCTTTTTAAGAGGTTTTTGTGTCGTGTTAAAGTTGTGCAAAGAGGAAGCTCCTCTACTCCCCAGAAAACACTGATACGAGTCGTCAGCAGTCTGCCCGATACCTCCAGGGAATCTTGATGTCATGTAATATTGTATGATGCACACCTAGCAGCTAGTCTGGCATGCCCCCTTACAAATTCAGGTAAAACAGGAGCTGCAGCGATGGACAGTCTGTGGAACGTGAGGAGTCTTTCCTGAACATTGGAGCGTGTAAACGTTTTCAAGCACTAACCCAAATCAAAAATGTGAACCTGATTGTGAGCGTCTCCTTTAACCAAAGTAGCATGGATCACCTACCTTGCTGTGAAGAGCGGTAGGATCCAATGGGCCTCTGAGTCATCAAACTGTTTCCTTGACTGCCCTGACCCATCATGCCCATGGCCTGCTGTCCCTGATAGTGTTGGCCCCCAGCCTGAGCTGAGGAGTAGTGCGGAGTGGCAGATTGTTGGTGCATCATGGAGACTAAAGGAAGGAGGTGGGATTGTGGAGAGATCTCATACATTAATATGCACAGAGGAGCTCTATGCACGTTTCAGTATTCAACCGCATACACAACATTCAGGGAACTGTGCAAAATTAAACTGACAAATAAACAAATGTAGGATTAGGACCATGCCAATAAGGGCACAGGGATAAAGCCAAAATGGGTCCAGAGCAGTCAGTGGCCTCTTCTTTTGGAAAAGATGCTGCTCTGAAGAGTAAATGCAAACAAAGCCAGTGAAGTCAGTGCATAAACAGAGGTGCAGGAAGTACACACAGACATCCAGGGAGAGGAGGGCTGCATCTCAGGGTCAAGGGTCAGAGATTAGAAGAGGTAAAGCCTGGAGCAGGAGGGAGGAGGCGGCACACCTCCCTGATAAACTGAATGTGTCTGGTTGTTTTGATGGTTACACTGCGTCGACAGGTCGGGATTTACAGATCGATGAATGCATGTATGCAAATGCATTTGGGCAAAATCAAGGGGGAGTTTGTCATTGACACATTCTGAGATATTTCAGAAATCATCCAACTAGTTTATGGTTGTATGGTTCAACCTTGAACATTATTTCCATTACTCCCTTCCTCTCATATCATATTCCCGAATCTTGCATCATACCAAAAATAAAGAACAAGTCAGACATCTTGTATCTTAACAGTGTGGTTTATAGAAGTGTTCCCTTCCATAGAAAATCTGATTACTGGGCTCTTCTTCCCCTGGCTCACCTTGGTTGGACTGCATGTTGAGGTTGCTGCGGGAGGAGGAGGAGGAAGAGGAGGAAGAGGAAGAGCCATAACCAGGGCTCTGAATCATGCTGCCCTGGGAGGAGGGTGCAGTATGGCTGTAGCCGGAGGCCGAGGAAGAGGCCGAGCCACCGTAACTGCTGGCTGGCAGGCTGAGGGATGTCGAGGGGAGGGCCGACTGCGTCTGACCCGACTGCTGCTGCATGGGGGCATGGCTGGAGCCTGACGACACACACTGACAGTCAGAGCAGCCAGCACTCGTTCCCATGTGCTACCACATTAATCACGGCCCCACATTCAGTTCATCTTTTACAGGACGTTATGCAAGGATAGATTCATGAGATGAGTGTTAATGATGTGTTTAGAGATGGATGAGAGGAAATAAAGGCAGCAAAAGTTCCTGCAAATTGGATTATCAGATGAATGTGAGACCAGAGATACGCAGGCAATAAAGAGGAGAGGCAGATACAACAGCATGACAGACAGGACATGGTGTCGTATCTGCAGACCAACATGCGGCAATGTGAGGATCAGACAAGCTCTCAGGACAGAGGACGGACAACCACAGTGAGTTGTATATGTGCAGACACCAAGTCTGAACTCTCACCATTGCTCATCTGGCTCTGCATCATCGATGTGGGGGCCAGTCCCGGTGCCATGGTGTCGTTGAGGTTGCTGGGAGCGTGTCCTCCACTCTGACCCATCCCTCCAGGACCCATTGGCATACTGGAAGTGGGAGGCTAAAAAGTTGAAAACATGTTTAATAACTTTATTGGCAGTCACAATTTAACAAAATTAAGATTTGTTTTACACAGTATGCATCTGTATTTGCTGTTCGCCATTAATTTTCCTTTACTCATTCCTGTTTTGACTCAGTGTGCTATGTTCACATTTAGAATTCAAGAGGACATGGAAAACAAAAAGTGAGTAATTTGTTCCAGAACTAACTTCCTTTAATGCCATGGAACAGATTTATTTTAACATTAAAGGAGAATATGATGGAAATGGTTTGACGAGGACTCACCGCAGGTAGAAGTGACTGCATGTTCTGATTTGAATCTGCTATCGTGGCCAAGTAGACAAGGTTTCTGTGCAGGACCTGCTGATACCTGTCGAAACACACCAGCTGTAGTTCATCACGTTTGCCTTAATGTGACATTTACAAGGGTTTGGTCAGGAAGGGAGAAAAGGGGAGACTTACTGTGTGCATTCAGCCGTCTTCCCTTTGCTTTGGTAGTCCATTATACATTGTATTAAATAATGATTTTCATCCAGCATCTTTGGGAGACAATAAAACAACTTCAGTTGTATCTGAAGCCAGAGTGCATGGTCCATTATTCACAATGATTCGTCCTTTTAAGACATTAGAGTGATCATGTCCTGGATTCTGAGAACTTCACCCAGCCTGGAACATTTTTCTGGGTCAGTTTCATTTCTTTCTTTTTTTGTTCCATAATGGAGTCAAATCAAATAGCAGCCTCTCTGTCTTTATTTAGGACACCGCTTGAAATCTGCTTTCATGGATCAGTAGTGCCTCTTTTTTTTTTTTTTTTTAACCAGGACGTTTCAGTCAAGGGTAAACACAGCAGGATATGATCGTGCGGTTGTTGCTCAGTTTCTTTCTCTCCACCCTACACGACCCTGCCTTTACACACACACACACTCACTGATTTTCTTCCAATAAAGCGAGTGTCCAAAATAATATGACCAAATAAGACACTGTCTGCCGGTGCAACCTATAATAATCCACACAATCCAGCAAACGCGCTGTGATTTAAAATGTGCAAACACTAATTTGAACCTGATCCATTTCACGTGACAAGAAGACACTAATTTGTTGAGGTAACAAACGGCAGAAATTGCAGCACCACAGGAAACCCGCCTGAGCGCTGTGCGTAAAAAGCGGTCGCCTGCTCCTTGGCACTATCACGGCTTTGTTTGGTTTCGCACCTTCACTCGACTGCAACGCTACAATACCAATTGCCATTTCTTCTGATGTTCACCACTTTCACTGCACCGGCGACGGATTGTCACTCCCCTCCCATCATCCACACAGACGGACAGGAGCGTCCAATCCGTGCGTATGGATTGTGGTTTACCTTTTGGATCGTCTGCTGCGTCACCTCCCCTTTACTCCTGGGGCGCGCCGACGAAAACGCCACCGACATTTTGTCATATGTGAAATAAAAGCGCTTCTTTTACTCGAATATTTATTATATTGAGCGCTGCCCTCTATTTGGTTGGGTAGTTTCTCTATTACTGGGAAATAGGGGTATTGACAAAGCCAGACTTCTGTTATCAGGGTAGGAAATTAGAAAAACAGCGAATGTCTCTGAATCCAATTAAATAAGTCATTAAGCTGAATGTGTTATTCTTGGTGTGCGTGCAAATGATTGTGTATATTTAACTGCTACACGATAGAGTGAAATCCCTCTCCCTCTGTTTGTGGTATAGTCCAGACAGTGAGTAGCCTACCAGCTTCCTGCACTGGGGACGAGGTATCCTTTGATTCATTAGAGCCAATCAGTCCACATTGTGCACAAATGCGTGGCTGCAAAAGTTTTTTTTAAACCTCATAAAGAAAACAAATAAAAATGATGTCTTATTCTGGAACCACAGTTCCAAACCAATTTTTTTTTTTTTTTTTAAAACAACACCTGACACATTACCGGAATGTGAAAGAACCTCAGCTCAGTTCTCATATTAAGTTACAGCAGCAACAAATCAAAATCCACAATTAAACTACATTTGTTATATGTCAAGGGGAAAACGTGTTACATGCTCCAAATCGAAATACAAGGAATGTGTCTGCCTGCAACAGAACATATGATCGGTATGGTCCCACCCAACGTTTCCATGTATTGCTATGATAATGGTTACTTCTGCACAAAGATTATTGCAATATACTGTAGTAGCATCAGAGAACATGAGACGAGCGAATCAGCATTTCCCCCTTTATTTATATTATTCTCACTTGTTGATTCAATTACGACAGAATAAAGCAGTGACAAGGTTTAACCTTTAAATACATGCAAGTTCAGTTTATGTTAATATTCACAACATTCTTTAATGAAATATAATTTAAGTATGACGAGTATTCAAGACGCAATACCCTACTTTTTGAAAATAAACACATTTTAGAAGTGAAATTTCTCAAGTAGAAAAAAATAAATTCAATATTCACTTCTCCATTTAATAATTTAAAAAAATATATATATTCAGGCAAATATCCTGAAGATTATAGTGCAATGCATCCATATTCAAACTGGAGACAGACAAAAATAAATCTTTGTAATAGGAATTGCAGGATAACTGACTAAAGGTGGAAAAACAAAAGATAATTTTTTAATACAGTGTTAACAGAGCTGCTTATGTTGCTCATCATGACAAAAACATGCAGAGACAGGTACACACAAGTGTAGTTATACACAAGGGAAATATTCACAGGAGGCAGTGGGGATGATTTTGCTTCATTGCCCTGGTATCAAACGCTGACCTTTACATCTGTCCACTCCTGCTTCTGTAAGGAGGTTGAGCAGTGCCCCGTCCTCTTGGTCCAGTGTATCCACCTCTGAAGCCACGGCCCATCAGGAACCATCCAGGGACCCCGAAAGTCTCCAGATTGCGCTTCCGCTCCTCTGCCCACGTTAGTCTGAAACAGGTCGACAGCAAAAAGGAGGCACAAAACTGTAGATCTACCAACAGACCCAACTTGTGTTGGGATTTAAAAACACCAGGAGGTTTACCTGAACATATTATCAGATGAGATGTTGTCAAAGAAGGACTTTGCTTTGTCATAGTAGCATTTTGGTCCAAAATGATCATCCTCTGCTGCCGAGTGCATTTTCTCCTTTACCTCACGATGACCATCTGCAGGCAGAAACTCATGTCGTGTACCCTGGAGGCCATGTGCAAAACTGCTGTAACCGTCACCACGTTGACCAAATCTGCTGCTAAGCCTCTATACAATTAATGTTATTTTGAACTATTGTACACCATCACACGCAAGAGGAGATGACAATAGATACATCTGTGTGCATTGAACCAACCTTTCACATTCGTCCTGGCCTGCCCCTCCCTCTCCAGCTCCTCCTTAATAAACTGTGCATTTGAGGAATCAAAATCAAAGTCTGTGTCAAACTTCAGAGTGGGAGATGGAATATTCGCCGCCATCAACTGTCCACGACTGTAGTTCCTGCGTCTCCGAGGTCCTGGAATTAATAATTCTTTAAAAATCATTGTTAATAGGAAATTCAGGATTTTGTACTCATTTTTTACTAATGTACATTAATGATTACCTTGTCTTCTTCGGGATGGTGGCCTGTTTTCATCATTCTGTAGCCGAGCGTCCTGTTGAGCTTTGGGCACAGCTTGGCTGAACTTTGCTTATATATATATAAAAAAAAAAAATTACAAAAAATAGAAGATTGTTTGGAAGTGCGCAAATAGGCATCACAACTCTTAACACATTTAGGCTTTTATCATTGCAATCCTGCATGCTTACAAGTGGCTCCAGAGACCCGTGAGATTTTGGAACCCTCTCCTCTGATCCTTTGGGGCCACCTCCTGTCCCACCACTGCTCCTGCTCCTGGGATGCAGTCAAGCCTCCCCTTTGCCTATATCTGTCTACATTGAGGGTTTGAACAGCCTTTTCCACCATGGGGCCCCTTCTGATATGCAAGCCAGGAAGCACAGGCCCTGTATGGATAACATAGTAAAATACCCCAGTATTTAAAAAAGGCTGCATATCAGGATGTCAGCCAAACTAAAGAAGTAGGGTTGCTGGTTTACTAGGACTTTTTGCTCTTTGACTTACCAAGGCCAAGAGCTGCAGCATACTGTTGATTAAGTAGAGAGCTGGCAGCGAGCTGGTTGTAGGCGGGCATCCTCATGGGGCTAAATGGTCCAAGAGCTGAGCAAATGCCTGAAGAACCTGCACTGGATGACTGATTAAAAGAGGTTAACACTATTAAACTCACATTTTATGGGTCTTAATATACCGTTTCCACTTTAACTTTATCGTACTGTGTGGGCTGTGAGCCACGCTGCTCTAGTATACCTGTATTATCGCAGGGTCTGCAGGCAGGCCGTGATGGGATCTTGGAAGTTCACATAGTGATATGTCCTTAATATCGCTTCCCCGAAAAGTGATGTACTCGTAAACATCATCTTTGGGCGGCGTTGGTCTGTCAGTGGGTCGTCCCTCCGTTCCGAAGCACTTGACTAGTTAAAAGACAACGTTTGAGACAAGTGTGCAGAGTGACAGCCATGTTTGAAAGCGTCAGGCCCGCCACCACTCACCTTTAGCCAGCACCACTGTGGAGTTGACTTTATCGATGGTGTACAGAATCCCCTCGTAACGATTCTGGGCTCTTGAGATTAACCCTATTTTACAGCCAATGTACGGCTTGTCTAAACTCATGGCTGCAGGATGCTCAGGGCTGCTGCATGCAAACTTCCTGGACACCTCACATGGTGTGACAGAGACGACACGACGGGCAAACCAGGAAGCATTTATAGGCGTGCACACGTGACCTGAAACCACGCCCACAGATTGGCAGAGACGCACCTGGCAGAGTGACGTCACGCATCAACCTACTCTCACTTTCACTTTTGATCCGGATTATTTGGCACAATTTAGTTATGATTCTTCAGAAACACTTTAGAGAGATAGATGTACTTTATTGATCCCAAATCAAGGGCATTGCACATAGAACAAAAAACAAAAGACTAAATACAAAAGATGACAAAAAGAGGCAAGTGTGCAAAATTGCAGTAGTTTTTTGCAAAGGTATAAGTGGGAACATGATTAGAATCAATCAATATGAATATAAGATGTGCAAACAAATGAATTCACAGTTACTGCAGGAGAAGTCGGAGAGCTTTGGTGTGGACAGAACCTATCAGGATCTGAGAGTTCACCTTTTGACAGAGGTGAACTTTACTATGCACATTCCAGTCTCTAGTGTTTCCTTACAACTTATTGCACAACCTCTCCCCTGGTGCTTATAGTATTTTTTTTGTATTTACACTTCACCAAACGCACCGCAGCCAATTCCTTGTATGTGTAAACCTGCTCGGCAATAGATATAATTCTGATGCATGTCTGGAGAAGATAGCAGGAAAGCAGCCATTTTGAGTCCTCTGGGATCAAGTCAGGGAATGCTCGATGCTAGGGTTCTGTGTGCAGCTCTGCAGGGACATGTTGCACTGAGCAGAAACTTTGTCAGAGAGTTTCCTCTGAGGGATAAAGTCCCACCAGGTGCAGCTCAGTGACGAGAACCTCTGTTTTCCCCTGGTTCTCCCCACTCTGCAGGACTTATCTCCCCGCACGAGCCAATCACAGCGCCCGACGGAGCCGCGTCACGGAGGCCGCGGCCAATCGGCGCACGCGTCCGGCGGGTGCCGAGCGTAGCCGGGGGTCAAAGATGGCGGCGGGCTGCGAGTCACTGGATGATGTGTTTACTCGGCGGAGATCTGCGCGGAAAAGTAGCGAGCGATGCGAACGCGTCTCCGGAGTGCGAGCTAGCGGCAGCACGTCACCTCCACGCGACAGTCAGGGTCCAGTCTGCAGGCGAAACGCGTCCGCAACTCGGCTGTAGGTAGAGATTGAAGCGTCCAGGGCGGCGGAAGATGGGACTTTCTCAACTACAACTCGCTGAAGCGGGGGAGATATCTGCCCGCTCCGGTTAGCTTAACGTTAGCTTGTTTTGGTCGCTGGAGCTAACTTGTTTCCCCGAGTTGTTTTGGACACCCCCTTCCCCGTGGTACAGGAGTGCGTGGAGTTGTGACGGGCGGTGCGGGAGGGGGGTCCCACGTTTTCGAGCATGGATGGGACCCCATCACCGGCGGGACCGAGCGTGACACCCGCGCAGAGTCAGCCCAAGTCGGCGGCGGCGAGCGGGGTCGTCGCGGTCTCCTCCGATGGACTAGCTGGGAAACCTGCAGCTGCTGGTGTTGAAACTTTGAATGGAGGCACCGTGGTGGTGAAGTGTCACGTCCCCGCCAGCAGCCCTCAGGCAGCTGTCACGCGTGTAAACAACGGACCTGTCTCTGCAGCGGCGTCTGCGGCATCCGGTGCCATTATACGGACTACTTCTTCCCCCGTGACCTCCCCTGTGATCCCCCCTCAGCCCTCCGTGAAAACTGCCCCCACGGTCACGCTTGTGAGGCCGCCTATGCAAACTCCCACTAACGCCTCGCTAAGCGGAGGGAACCCCGCTCCAGCTGCGACAGCACCGGCCGGATGTGTTGTCAACAAGTGGGACTCCACAAAGACCGTGATGCAGACTTCTGCTGCCACGACGGGCTCGATCGTGAGGGGCCCGACTGTTCTGCAGAACCCGAGGACTTCGGTGTCGATAGCGGCCGCTCCTACTCCCGGGGTGGTACGAGCCATTGCCCCGCAGGTGTTGGCCCCTCGACTTACTCAGCCCCAGCCAAATGCCCCAAATATCCAAAACATCCAGCTCCCTCCAGGTAAAGTAGCAACCACCGTAAGGGCATGAATGGGTTTTCTCCAACAGGTTAGACAGGATTTACTATTTCTATTACTATTTCCCCTTGTGACAGTCCACTGGCATCAACATCATAACTACTCCCCCTGCCCACAGCAGTCCAGACATAGTGTGGTCCTCATGACCTCATCAGAACTCATGGTTTCCCCTTTATCGAAACTCAGTGTCTCCTCAGCTTTACCTGCCTCCGCTCATGAAGCTCACACATGTTGCTTCACTGCTGCTCACAGCTCTGCAGCTCTCCTAAATCCTGGAGGAGAAAGGAGAAGTTGTAGGAGCCAGTTCTACTTCTCCTGTGACACAGAGACCACTGGCATCAACATCATAACTACTTCCCTGCCCTCTCCGGCCCACATCAGTCTAGATATATCGTGGTCCTCATGACATCTGAAATGTACCCATTCACATGATTTCCCTTTTTCTAAACTAAGTGTCTCATGTTGCCCACAAATGTTGCTTCACTCATTGTGGTCCGGCAAAGCCTTGGTTAAAAAAAGTTAATAACCCTACAACGTGCGCATGTTTGTCCATCGGCGTCCGCCTGCTGCTCACAGCTCTGCAGCTCTCCTAAATCCTGGAGGAGAAAGGAGTAATAATGATTTTCCTCTTTTTACCTCTGAGTCATGCAGGGTTAAATGCACAGGTGACAAAATGCCTCACATATCCCAAACATCCAGCTTCCCAGAGTTAAAGTAACAACAGGATTAATAGTTTTCTCCGACAAGCTAGACAGGATTGTCTCTTTAGGCTGCAAGCAGTAGCAACACAATCAGATATCGTTATTGAATAAACAGATTTGTCTTCTCGGGCCACAAGCAGCTGATTAGAAATGTGCAAAGTACTAATTGCAGACCTGATTAAGAGCCCTACAATAAATTGATTATTACAACTTTGTCTTACAACATCAAACTGTTCTCATAGAAACAGTATTAATGTCTGTGAATGGAAATCAGCTCTTTTTTGGAGACCAGTGTATAGAGCTGTCCCAACCAGAGGATAAAAACAGGACTAAAACAGACCACAACACACAACATCATTAAACAACAACTCCTGCAACTCGGCACAAAACCATTTTTTTATTTAGTTGTTTCATTCTCCTGGCTGTCCTCTCTGTAACCTGCCACTACTTTGTCAGTCAGTGTACCGTACTGTGTACTGGCGCTCTGTGATTTATCACACAGTGATTCACCTTTGAGTTAACGGGCCGGCAAAACACTGTACACTTATAAAGTTTTGGCTGTAAGAGTAAAGTTTTACTTTGTTCTTTCAGGATGAGGATGGTTAACAAGCTCTAGTTAAACATTGTGTCGGGCCTTGATTTACAGAACCATGGTTTGCTGCTTGATCTGTCACTGACTGGCTTGAAATCTCTGTACATATGATCGGGGTAATGCATCAATAGACCCACAGATGAATAATTCATAACGCCACATGTCAGAAACTCCATACAGTATATTGATGAGACTGATCAGGACATCCTAACCCCCCTGACGTTTGCCTCTTGCAGGCATGGTCCTGGTTCGCAGTGAGAGTGGACAGCTGCTGATGATTCACCAGCAGACCTTGGCTCAGATGCAGGCTCAGTCGCAGTCCCAAAGCGCCATGACACCACGACCTGCGGCCCCCACAAGCACTCCACCTGTCCAGATCACCTCTCTACAGGTAACAGCTGAACACATGGCTGCAGTCACAAACACAACATGTGACTCATACCCGTTAGGTAGTGATGCACTGATCTGATTTACTGGATCAGTATTTATGTACATCATGATCCTGAAACAGGAACTTTAAAATAATGTTAGTGTAGAAATATCTTCACTTTTAGTTTGGAATTGATCGTACTAATCATCATCATTTAGATCGGTTCTCTGTCTTAACCGATATCCTGAGTTTAGGTATCAGGAAAGAGAAACACTGGACCTGAGCCTCACATCACAGCGACAATGTTCACAGTCACAATAATGAACACACTTTGAGTTGTCACCCTGCAAATGTTTTCAATCTAATTATTTAGACACGCTTTGTTACATCATGTACAATTTTACTGTCGGATAGAAAATAAAAATCAACCAAATGTGTTTTTCTTCTGCTAGAAATTGTAAACAAAGACGCCGAGTTGATTTGATGCATTTCAATTTGCAGTCTGATTTCATTATATTTTGACAGATGGTTTCACATGCACTCTCTGGCTGAACGCTAAAGGAGCAATCAAAACGAACAGGCTTTATTTAGCATATGTGGAGTTCTGGAGTTAAGGAACTGAAAGAGATCATCAAAAAAAGATAACTCAGTGGTAAAATTGCTACACCTGCTTCAAATAATTGACTGAAAAAAACCCAGAGTAATTTATTTTGCGACTGAAGTGAAAGGCAGCATATATAAAGTGCAATTATGTAAAAAGATAAATCCTAAGTAGTGCACTGTTATTTAAATTGTCATGTACAACACCTCCTCTCATATCTCCTGCTGTTCTACAGGCTCCAGGCGCGGCGTCGCTGCTGACTCGCTCAGTTGCCCCCACCACTATCATTAAACAAGGTTCCACGGCCCAGACCACTGTGACGCCCACCACCAAACTGCAGAGGCCGCCCGTACTGCAGGTAAAGCCGCCACAATGTAATTACCTGTGTGGAATATAAAGGCAGCAAGTACAAAAGTTAAAACAAAGGGGCATTTTTCTTGAACAAGTTAAATAGATTTTCTAAATGAATTGGGATGCGTGATTAAAAAAAAAAATATATATATATATGTATTGCTCAGTTATCAACTTGTTTTGCCAAATAACTGCAATGGGTTTTATGTCGAGGCTTGAAGATCTGGCCTTTTTGTCTGCTTACTGGTTGAATTCATCTTTTTCTTTCTCTTCGTTGCCATGGAAATTCCTTTAAAGGTTTATACACTTTTCACTGAAACCTCATTTGTTTTCATTGTCTGATTTGCACATCACATTGTTGTTGGGAGCTCTATTGTAATGAAGGGCTAGAAGAGGAGAACTGTAAAGCTCCAACTGACTGAATGTTGTATACAAAAGACAAACATCTATCTCTTTCCTGGTAGAATAAAATTGACCTTGTCATTTTCCTGAGTCTCATCTCATGGCTGCATATTCACTGACTCAAACAGAACACCATCATGCTGGGAGGAACGGCCGCCAGCCCGGGTCAGCCGCTAGGAACGTCCACCACTGTACAGCCTGGATCTGCAGCCACAACTGTGACACAGAGGGCAGGGCCCCTCAGGGCCCCTGGGGCCTCCGCTCCAATAGCTATCACAGCTGTAAGAGAGAAGTACTAACCTTGAAAATGTAATAATGAACCACACACATATGTAATTTTCTAGTGTTTTGTGCTCTATATTTCTACTGTAAATGAAATGTATGTGTTTAGGAAAAATACAGTTTGTTTGTGTGTTTTGCAGGAGACACTTGAGAATGTGAAGAAGTGTAGGAACTTTTTGTCCACGCTGATCAAGCTGGCATCCAGTGGAAAACAGTCCTCTGAGACCACAGCCAGCGTCAAGGAGCTGGTCAAACAATTGCTGGTACAGTTTTTCTCTCTCCTCCTTCTTTCTCATTTTTCCATCATATCTTTCATCTCTTTCTCTCACTATCTCTTTGGGCCCTACGGCTTAAGTGTTTGTTGTTTCAAACCAACACAGTTGTTATTCTCCTTTCCTGCACCCATTTTGTTAAAAAAGCAAATGCACTAGCCTCCACCTGAGCACCAATGGGTGTGTTGCTCATCCTCTCTCATTATTCCTTTGTTCTGTTTTTCCTTAACCTTCAAACTTGTTTCTGTTCTTATTCATCTTCTGTTTCTATTGTACAACAGGAAGCAGAGATAGAGCCTGAAGATTTCACCAGTAGGTTATACAAAGAGCTGAACTCGTCGCCACAGCCGTACCTTGTGCCTTTCCTGAAGGTGAGATCAACAACACACTCGCAGATAGAACAGCTAGTACAGCATTATATGCTTCTAGTCCTCTTTTCATCAGTTCACCTGCACATGGAGGCTGTGCCCTGCGTGACAGACAAAAGCTGCATTCACACAGCACATGCACTTCAACCCTGAACCTTTCTATACATTACCTGGAGGAGCTGTATATCTGAATCAATTGAACTGGACTCCTCTTTCAGCTCCCTAGTACAAAGTCTGTCTAATTTCTCATTTCCAAGCCAATGTGCAAACAGATAAAGTGACGAAACTGGCAATTGGTAGAATGCAAAAAAGATGCAAATGTTTATTGATTGATTGATTTTTAGATAAAAACACTTATTTCCAACATGGTCCTGAGTCATGACAAAAACATACGTAAAAAAGGAATCAAAATGATCTAAAAACAAAATAATCTTAAAATTCTAAAAGGTAGCATTATATCATAGAAGAAGAAAAATAAACCCACATCCAAAATGTATGAACAAGAAAGAAAGATAACCTTGATGTTAGACGTGGCAGATCATTTGTACAGACGGTACTAATTTGCCTCATATTATTGTGTCAATGCAAAAGTATCTAAAGTCAAGTAGATAAAATAGATATAAAAACACATTCATCCTGCTTGCTGGTTCAGCAGTGGGAAATCCTGCTGAGCATTCGCCATTACAAATAACTCCTTCACTGTTTTGCCAGTGGGATGTTTAGTGGTTTATTTAAAACAGACCTGGAGAAAGACAGAGTGCCATGTAAACTACATTTCCTCTAAATTCTCTCTCTTCTTTTTGTTTCCAGTACAGTGTTTAATAGTCTGCACCATTTATCTTGAACTGCGGTTTCTTTGCAAATGTATCCTGTGTGGATTAAAGTAGACCTTATTACTACTGTTTATTTACTCTGTCTGTCCTCTGTCCTCCTGCAGAGAAGTCTCCCTGCACTGCGTCAGTTGACCCCAGACTCAGAGGCCTTCATTCAGCAGAGCCTGCTGCCGCAGCCCAGCACTCAGCCGGCTGCCACAGCCTCCAAGGCCCTCACTGCTGTGGTGCTGCGACCTCCAATCTCCACCGCCACCACTGTAGCCACCAGCTCCACCGGGAACAAAACCACAGTCATCAGCCTCCCTCAGACGGCTCACAGCAAAACAGTACTGGTAAGATATCTGTTTAGAATCGGATTTCAGTGATGGACAGGCAAATAGTAAATGAAGTGTAAAAGTTTATACTTCTGTTTTTGTTATTGTGTCTCGCCACAGCACCAGGGGACTGTAGTGAGGCCACAGGTGACAGTGGCTCAGTCTCCCATGGTAACACTCCGAGGTCAACCTCACAGCCGCATCATTGTGGGCCAGCCGCAGGTTGTCAAACAGCTGCAGACAGGTGTGACGCTCTCTTACTCTTTTTTTTATTTCTTCCATTCTATATCAGTGGGGATGTAAAATCAGTGCCAATGAATGTGACCACTATTTTCTTTATTTGGTGTATCATACAGTCTCCAGTGAGAATCGGTGGTGAGATTTAGATGCTAAACAAATGAATTAAAGCCACTGAACAACACATACAAAATACATTGATTCACTCATTTACTATGTTCCATTCAGAAGGGCTGCCACCGTGTGGATACTGTCTGTAACTGCAGGACAAAACCTTGGACAAAAATCTATTCATGTTACAGTGCATGTTTTAAAAACAGTTTTAATTGCAACTACATTTTCTTACGCTCAGCAGCAAAACTCTGACCTGCTCCTCTGTCTCTGTTAGTTCCGGCTGTGAGGCACATGTTTGTTCCAGGGGCCAAAGGAGTGCAGGTCGTCAGTCAGACCCTTCTCACTGCCGCTCAGAGGAACAAGCTGATGGAAGCAGGAGGAGGAACCTTCAGGTTTGACACACGTTCAGTTAAATGATGAATAAACATTGGTCTCCAATATCTTACATCCTTTAAAAGCAATTGAGAAAATGCTTAATGTTCTAATTCATATATTTGATGATGGAACAGTGGTTAACTAATAAAAACTTGTGACTTATACCTGGAATAATTAATTAATTTTATTTATTTAACAGAAAAGTAAGCATTAAACTTTTTCACTTATTATGAAGTCATTTTAATGAATTCACCACTTCCAGCTCATAGAAGATTTGCAGCTTGACTTACTTACGCGATGCTAAAATAATCGTTAAATATCAGATTCTTTTCCCTACTTACACTGACATTTCATCGCCCAAACAATTAGTGGTTTAATTAAAAAATTGCGGCGTATTGATTTACCAGAAGTCAGACTGGGAAATCCTGCTTTAAATCAGGACCATAGGCTTCTATGCTTTCAGTTTTTATTTATTGGAACATGAACTCACCAGCGTCGAACCAGACTTTTAAACACACCCCGAATTTATCGCTCATTCAACGGTGCAGCTGTAAATACTTAAGTAGGCTATTGTGTGACGTAAATGAGTCACACATGCACTTTAAAACTCTTTGATTCCAGCGTGCCGGTTTATTGTCCTTGTGTCTGTTTCTATTTGAACACCCTTGTGTTTGTTGACACATTTGCTAATTAATGCAGTAATTATGTGAATTAATGACCTCGTAAGCATCAGTGGTTTTGTGTAATATATCATGGTCGTTACTCCTCCCTGTCGAGACCAAGTGAGCTAACTGTATCTCTGCTTTCACGAAGATAGAGTAAAGCTTCAATGAGTCAGCAGACAATAATAAGTTCATTAGATTGTACAGGTGTAACTCAAAAGACGGGTTTATACTGTAGGACAAATATGTGGCTGTTGCAATGTGATAGTTTCGAAGAGCGATTTCATTGAAAACTGCGTGTTTGGATATACTGGCGAAGAAGTAGGACGCGTCGGCACAGACATTTTAAAACTGCCGAGACAAATCAGAGTTAACTGCTGCATCCGTCTAAAAGATGTATTCTTTCAATTACTCTTCTCACCAGACGCCTGCTGTTATTTGCTTTCTTGTTGTTTATGAACCACGAGATGTGCAAGAAGAGATTTACTCACGTGTTGTAGCAAATATGTTCGCCCCTCCGTTTTATGTGACTCTAAGATCTTTAGAGAAATGAGATGGTCTTAAATTGATATTTCTCTAAATACTATACTTTGTCCAATGTAATTCTTTTACTATGACTTGGGAGCACCAGGCTTTGATTTTTGGAATCCTACACAAAGTATAGTGGCTTTAAGAATAGCTTAAATATTTGCGTTTTGCTGTTATATGTGAACTTTATTGATCCTTTCTGCATCATTGATTATGAAGTACAAATGTACACAGATGAAAAAAGAGATATCAGTTTTAAGCAACGTGCTCGTGTTGCTGCTCCTCGCATCACTTTCCTGTTTTTCTTCCAGGGATGATGATGATATCAACGACGTGGCCTCCATGGCAGGAGTCAACTTGTCGGAGGAGAGTGCCCGTATCTTAGCAACCAACTCTGACCTTGTTGGCGCGGTGACTCGCTCCTGCAAGGATGAGGCCTTCCTCTCCACCGCTCCACTCACCCGGCGAGCTCTCGAGATCGGTGAGACACACAAACTGAAGAGAACACGTGCGGCTCGTTTCGTGGTGTTAAAGGGTGAATCTGGCTCATTCTGCTCAAATCTTAATCCCCCCCCCCCCCCCCCCACATCTCACTGTGACAGGTAAGAAGTTTGGTGTCAGCGAGTTGGGCTCAGATGTGATCAACTTCATCTCCCATGCTACGCAGCAGCGACTGCAGAGCCTGCTGGAGAAGGTGTCACTCGTGGCGCAGCAGAAGAACGTAACTTTCAAGGTGACGGTTTATTACCATCTATTTCAAGTGAGAGTTGCCATTTACTCTGCTCCAGCTTCTCATATTGTTTCTTTCTGCTCCTCCTCGCTGTATCTGTATATAAATCTAACCTTCAGGAGGATGAGCGGCACGTGCAGGTCAGCGATGTGCGAACCCAGCTCCGATACTTCGAGCAGCTGGATCAGGTGGAGAAGCAGAGGAAGGAGGAGCAGGAGCGAGAGATCCTCTTGAAGGCTGCCAAGGTAAGATTCTATCTATAGTAACTCGATTCTGTCATAACTGCTTAGAGAAGGCGAGTGAGTGATCTCAGGTCAGCGTCATTAATATACATTTTCCTCGACTGCGAGAGAGCAGATATGCTAACGATGAGTGAGCGAATGAATAAAACAATTGATTGAATAAATTGAACATATCCATCTTGAAATATTAACATGTCCTCTGCATCGCCGCAGTCCCGGTCACGACAAGAGGACCCCGAGCAGCTGAGACTTAAACAAAAGGCCAAAGAGGTAAATATATGCTACCGTAAGTGACTGTATGATTGTATTCTGATGACTTGGACTGTGAGACTGATCCGTGTGTGATTCCTCCTCCAGATGCAGCAGCAGGAGCTGGCTCAGATCCGGCAGAGAGAAGCCAACCTCACGGCGCTGGCAGCCATTGGCCCAAGGAAGAAACAAAAAATGTACTCTCCTGTTCGAGGTGCCAGTGCAGAGGTGAGGAACATGGAAGCATTTAATGCAGACAGGGTTTTTTTTTTTTCACAAATTCACAAAAGAGCTCATTAAACGACTAAATGTCTGTCTTGTGTTTGCTCCATTTCCACCTTCCAGGGCTCCGGGTCAGGGCCCTGCCAGCCTGCGGGCTCCGGTGGAGGGGGCTCCAGACAGTTTATGCGACAGCGCATCACCAGAGTCAACCTCAGGGACCTGCTCTTCTGCCTGGAGAATGAAAGAGGGACCAGTCACTCACACCTACTCTATAAAGGCTTCCTCAAATAGCACCCGCATTAAAGTGACGAGTCTAACTCAGTGGCATTAAGGAAGCAGAGTTGACTGTCAGCTCAGACCCTCTCTGCTGGTACTTTGATCACCCTCCGCAGAATGTGGAGACGCGTGTCTGTGGGAAGTGAATTATCTGGAACGCCGAGGAGACATCAGCTTTCAAAAGCCTCTTCAGCTCTCAGCCCTTTTGTGTTTTTCAGCACAGAGATGGAGCAAATATTGAAACTTGGCCCTGATTTCAGCGGGAGCCTCTCAGCTCGCTTTGCTCTTCAGAGACCAGTTGCACTCAGCCGCTCTTCCCTCATGCACTGCCTCACGCTGCACAGGAGAAAAAAAGTATTTTACTGAACTGAGCTCTTCAGATTTGAAAGCCTCGTCAGTGTCATTTCACTGACTTCTGGGTAGAAATGAATAAGTGGTTCCATTTGAGATTAACGCGCAACATTCAGCTGCAGCCTGATATCCCAAAACGGCAGTAATTCAAACTTTCTCGACCGTGACGACATAAACACTCTGTCTATTTACGTTTTTTTTAACAGAGGTTTTAATTTCTCGCACATTTATACCTTGTGTTTTCTTTTTGGCAGTTTCATTTTGCCTGTGGATTGTTTCACAGAGACTTATTTTGACCCCCTCCTGTCTTTTTTGCTGAGTTGCCTTGTTCAAATGAAGCCATATGAATTAGACTGTGTCGTCCAGCTCATGTAACTTCATCA
Organism: Verasper variegatus; assembly: GCA_026259375.1. Classification (NCBI taxonomy): domain Eukaryota; kingdom Metazoa; phylum Chordata; class Actinopteri; order Pleuronectiformes; family Pleuronectidae; genus Verasper; species Verasper variegatus. Next base: position 18,987,896 of record CM048045.1, read on the forward strand.
CTCCTTCAGCTCGTTCCAGATTTGTCGGATGCATTCTTTATTTTGTCGTTTGCTTTTTTTTGTGTGTGTGTGTGTCTTTGCTTGATTGGAAACAGAAATAATATTGTATATCATGCGTCGTGCAGCAGTTTAATCCCACACGGTTACACATGGTGTAATCACAAGGTGTTGATATCTGTTGGTATTTGAATTGCGGTGTTTTCACTGTGGGAGATCCTGAGTGTTTTTTTTTTAATTTAATTTAGATTCCAGCACAGTTACAAAAATGTTTACTTATCTCTGCTGATCAGTTCTGAAGCAACCATACTGAGTTTTTAGTTTTTCCCCTGCAGCCTTTTTCCATTAATTTCTTAAGTGATGGCAGACAATTCAACTTTCTGTTTTTTTATATCCTGGTGCCATTTATTTATAGAAGATCCAAGAATAATGAGCCGTGCACTTTATGAAAATAATACTGAGGATTTGGGTGTGTATGCTTATTCTAAAACTAATAATCAGAACTATAAACCAATATTCCTGCCTTTTTAAATAAATGTCTACACAAGATCTTCAAATCAAAATGTACACTGTTAATGTAACTTCTGGCTAAAATGCAGGATATCAACTCAATTCAGTTCTTTTCTGTTTGTACCATTGGAAGTATATTAGACATTTGTTAATGTTACTTAATAAAATCATGTATGGTGTAATTTGCAAGTGATTGAAAGTTTCCGCACTGTGTAGCTCATGTGCTATAATATGAAATTTAAGAAATGGACTATAGAGAAATACCAGTAACATATTTTTGATCGCAATCCCTTTTAAGTGAATCACACATTTTTCAGTGAAGTTGAGCATCTTCATTTTTATATTTGAATGGATGATGGAGGTCAGGTCGGGCGAAACATGAGAACTACACTCTGACACATCAGTTTTCTAACGGACATAAACACAATAACTCTATATTTGTAGCGCACATAATTCTAACAATTATAATTTTGGGACTTTATACCTTTTTAGTCGTTTAACAACAGAATGTTTATGGGCAGATTTTATTACTGTACATACTTAAGTTTGCTATTTGTAGATTTATCAGTTGCCAACTTTACAATGAGAGAGATTGTGGAATTTTTCCTACACATTCATTTGTCGAACAAGACGAAGAAGTGATGCTCTCTTTCCAATATCATGTAAATTTTGCACAGCCACTTGTTTATATGTAAATATCTGAATTGCTATTTTATAATGGATTGAGAGAGAATGAGCTCTATTAAAAAAGAAACATCTTTATCTTGAGTGTCGTGATTATTGATGACATCATTGTGTTCACTCACACATTGGGCTTAGTTTGTCATGTCCGCACTGTTAATCCTAATTTATCTTCTCTACCATTTACAATCAGCCCATTTGTTATGAATCAATCCAACAATTTCAATCTTGAAGCACATTATAATGGGAATTTAAAAAATCGGAATTATCCTTTGAGCAATTCTCCACATATTCTTTGTTTGCGTCTTATCATTGTCAAGCTGTTCGATCCGACCAGATTTCATCAAACATCTGAGAGGTCGGTTTTAATTGGTCACTGCTTCCAAACGAAGACATTTCCAGTTGCCTTGTGAATCCTTCAAAAATCCAAAATGAACATTCTGACTTTTTAAATACTTCACCCCCTCTCTGTTTGAAGCAGAAGAATTTGGCAGCACACCAGCTCATCAGTGCACGAAAATGTGATCATTTCAAGGATTCCGCTCTCCACTAAGTGCTCAAAAATCTATTCTTTATGTCCTACAACGATCATCTCTGACAGAGTTTGTGTGCTCCATAATAACTACATCACCAAAAACGCCAGAGAAAGAGAAACGCTGTGTCATAACAGACTCATTAGTGGCTGCACAAATTGCCAAAATGCAACCTCTTGCACACACTCCTCTAGAAACTCCCCGTTTAATATCCTCCTCTATTAAAACATATTCAGCAGCACTGCAGAGGGAGCGTGATGAGGCCAAGTCCTCAAAATAAAAAATAATTAGGAGCCCATTACTGCTGGATAAAACAATACATTACGCATGGATTTCCTTCCTTAACCTTGAAAGATAATCAAAAGGTGTTTTTTTTTTTCAGAGAAATAAACAAGATTTGTATCTCTCTACTTCAGTATTTCTGTTTTTCTACCACAGATTAAACTGTAATCTTTAGGTTTTTGTTTCATGCATGTGTTCCGTCAGATGATTAAAGTTTAGCTGAACTCACTCGGGGCACTTTTAATCACTGTAAATTTATTTTATGCCTCTTGAATTTATACCTCGGTGACCAAATGGGGCTAAATCACCGGGACCTTTGTCTTATCATGTTCACAGAAAGGGGCAGTAAAAGTCACATTTATATGAGTGGTGGGAGTGAGCGGGGGAAGCTGTTCATGGTGTAATAGTTACAAAATTCCCTCATTATTCACTCTGAGGTGTTCTTTATGGATATGGGATATTTTAAAAGTGATCTACTGCGCAGTGGGAAGACATGTTGAGCCCCTTGGGAACTGTTTTACATTCATTCTTCTTCATCTCCGGTTACCTCTATAGGTTGTTTCCACCCGTCTCATGGTTTGTTTGCTTTTTAAAACAGGTTTCTGTGAAACTGGACAAATGGGACTTGGGCCAAGAAAGACCCCTTTAAATTTTGGAACCAGACAAAGGGGCCATATCTAGGGAACTAATATCTATGAACAGTGCCCTCCTATGGCTCCACAGGAGGGCACTGTTGCACCACCTGGCAACCACACTCCAGAGTTCAAGTATGAGGAGGCATCTGCTGCCAAAGGCCTGTAGGACCTGGGTCCATAGAAATCACATGTTGCCATGTGTAAGAGCTGGGAGAAAAAGTTTTACCAGCAAAAGTAATTTCTTTATGAAGCGCACGCTAAAAAAAGTAACGTTTGTTTCTAAGGAAACCAGCTGCAACATGATTCTGTGCGAGCACTGACTTCCTGACGTCTGCTTCGTGGAGGAACACACACACACACACACACACACACACACGGGCAGATGGACATCTCCGTTAAGGATCACACCAATGCACTTCCATCTCTTCCCTCATATTTGGTGGATTTGAGGCTTAGGAAGTTGTTTGCTCTGCTCCCTCTGCAGACAAGGTATCTCATGCCTGTTGTCGCCCAAACCGTTGTCTTGGTTGTCTGGAGATCCAGGCACGGGCACACTTCTAAGTCTTCTGCAATATGAGTTGTCAGGCTATATTTGCTTATGTTACTCTGGGACACCAAACTCAATTCCACTGCCTTGTTTGATTTTGCATAATGAGCGGCTGCTGGCTGGGATCATGTGTTTGAGTGACAGCCATGAAGATGAGTGAATAGGTTTCACACACTCTGATGTATTTTATACTTTTACACTCTAATGGCTAAAAACACAGAGAACCAGTCTCTACTGAACCCTGATGTGTGGTTTATATAAAGTCAGCACCTGTTGCAGGTGATTATAAATGAGTTTATGATATATTTATGAGTTATAAAGTTTGGAACATAAATTATTGTTCATGGCCAAGTATAAACTATATGCTTTCCTATATAATTTGTGTTGAATTAATGTGCCTACAGAAACAAGTCCTTATTTATGTCCTCCAACTTAAACTAGGATTCAATATGTAGTTTTTATCAATAATTTCAAACATATGCTGGGTAATGTTTATAGTTTGGTTATACAACCTTTGATTTACAGTTACATTTCATTATATAAATCATGTAGAAAATAAGAAAGAAAAAAGGAAGAATACGTATTTTTGGTAAAAACCGAACCAATGTTAACGGCCTTGTTCTCACTGTATTAACAGTGTGGAACAGGCAGCACTTGATATTACAGCCGACAGAGCTTTCACCGTTAAATTAAAATGTATCTCTAAAAAAAAAAATACTACCATAGCTTCCCATTAATCATTAAAGAGTATCTGTGTTTGATCCACCAGCCTCTGTATGTGACACGACTACATCAGCTCATGTTCTCCTCCTCACATGCGATAGATGTGTTCTGCTGCTGCTGCTGCTGCTGCTGCTGCTGCGTTTCCACGTCTACAAAAACGATCTCTCAGCTTGTGCCTACTCCGGATCATCCAGTGAAGTCGAAAGACATGAAAATAAATCCCCGGAGAACAGGTGCAGATTCCCTGTCGAGAGTTAATATGTAATTTCCCCCCCTTTGCAACAAATTAAAGTTTGTTAATAAAAGAAACTCTGAGGTGTATTTTACATGACACAGTGAAAAACGGGTGTATGAACTGTAATATCATGCACGGCTGCTCTCCCCTTTTACCGTTAAATTACACAGTGAAAAACAGGATGGTTTTTTTTACACTGTTTATACCAAACTTCAGGTTTGAGTTTATTATTTGCAAAAACACTTGGCATGTCATTTTTTTTTCTCCTTTTGTCTAAAGTTCAAAACTTGAACTCCCCGGTTGTCTGGAGTCTTGTTTACTTCCATATTCCATAATTCTTCTACATTTAAGTACTAGTAAGGTTTTTATTCCCCCACGATATTTTTAGGGCATTTTGCCTAAAGGGCAGAATCGAACCTGCGGCTGCTGCAGGAGTCAAGCCTCCGTATGTGAGGTGCCCACACAACCAGGTGAATTACACCTGCTCCAAGTACCATGAAGTCATTTTATCTGATTTATTCACCCACATTTCCCTGTATAGTCCAAGTTGTGTTATAATAGCAATGTTAGAATTATGGCAAATCCCTCTCAAAACCTTTTGGTGTTAAAAACCAAAGAACTGAACAAAGTCAAAACACAAAGTCAAGGGATCACAGTTAAATTCACTCTGACTGGGACTTGAGGCTGAATTTGATCCTTTCAGCAGATGTTGCAGTGTTTTACATCTGGACAGTGCGTGAACATCCTCTGGGGATCATGAATAAAGTGAAGGACAAACGGACATCAGGTCTTTGGAGCCGAAAAACAATCTCTCATGTCTAATGACTCGTGTTGATCCTGCAAAAGCTAAATAGAATCCACAAACACCAGTTATTTTTCTGTATATTAGCATCAGATCACATCATTGTCCATCATGAATTATAAATGACAATATTCACATTGCATCACTTCCCTCCATGTGCTCTCAAATGTGTGTTTACAGAATATAAATTAATTCACAGAAGTCCTGTAATAAGTGTGATTTGCTGCTGCTGGACCTCAACTGTATCGCACCGATCAGAGCAGATGGATGAGATTCTCCAGCAGAGAGAAACAGATAAACAAAAAACAAGCCCTGCTCACCTGTTTAGCAGAAAGTCAGCGCGAGTTCAAACTTCCTACAGGTGCGAAGCCAGAGCTTGTTTTTGTTTCTGACATTTCTCTGTCAGATGATATCCGGAGGCTCACTGGAGGTTTTGGCCTCGCAACCGTGAGCCGCTCTGTGTTCTGACATCTGCTCCCATCACTGAGGGGGGAACGGTGGAGAGGATGAGGATGAAGCTCCAGCTGTAAGAGACGAAGAGCTTTTACGTCCTGTAAATAAAACATCAAGTTTAAAGCTGCTGTCGACACAGTGTTGAACTCAAGATGAAACCCTGACCCCTCAGGATCGAAGTTTTCCTAAGATATTTTACTAGAATGTTAGATTGTGTTGTTGTGGAATCCCACAGTGCTCCCAATTCAAAATGATCCTATTTATCATTTTAAAATAGTGTAGTTACAGATGTTTGAAACATTATGACTGGAGTTAATGGCAGACAAATATAATGGGAACACAACTTGGTTTATTCTTTCTTATTTCTTATTTTTCTCCATTTTTGGAATTGAACCCACATTCAAAGAAATTCTGTCAGAAAAGTTGAGGTTGGTAAAAGGAAGGAACTGTTGTCGGGACGTTGTCGACATCCTAACTATAAATAAAAAGATGCTTTGATAAAAAATGTTAATGTATTCTTCATTTATGGCCTTTACAAGCTAATAAATGACTTTTGTCCACTGACAGAATATCAAATTTAGCAGAATATATCATAAAGACCGACCAACAACTCTGTATTACAGCAGTAAAATATTATGGCGTAAAGATCCCAAAAGAAAAACAGTAAAGTAAAACTGAATTTGGACGTGGACGCATTTACAATGAGCAGATAGAGTTGGAGATTTATCGTTTATCACTGAAACTGAAACACCAGTTTGATTTCCCGGGAAGATAATTTGGGAAACAAGTCTTTCTGTAGCTGTCAGGTTTGGTTTAGAGTGAGAAATATTCAAGCCTTTAGGTACAGGCGCTGTTTGCTGCTTTTCAACTGGCACATTTCACACATTTCAACAAATTGTCGTTCACTGTGCATCTTCAAGCAGTAAAAATAGAAGAACTAAAAAAATGTTTAGCTAACAGTCGCAATGATTTACCTCATAATTTAATTATATACAAAAAATAACAGTTTTGTTTTTTTCAGGTTATGTTACCTCAGGTTGGATTTAGATGTTGTTTTTTTCAACTGGTGACTCACTGACTGGTTTCATTGACTCGTAACTGCCGGACTCACGACTGCACTGACGTGGCAGCCGAGCAGGAGCCAGGTTACAGAATCAGATTTTCCCCTCTGAAAGGTCAGAGAGAAACGGTGCTGCAGAGGAAAACTTTGTGGCATTAAATCAATCTGGGACCAAACAAGCTCTGTACAACTCTGAGCGATCGCCATCATCCCATAATGCATTTCTCTCGTGCATTGGAAGACATTTTTCTCCTCTCAGCGGTTTCATGAACACGTCACTGTTTGGACACGTGAAGCTGCTTTCTCATGTGAAGCCTGGTTACATAAAGGTTTATAACCTTCATCGACATCAATGTGAGAAGGTTTTGCCGTGTGTAAACACAAGCGAGGAGATATTAAACATATGGATCCACATCGGGGGAGTCAAATGTTTTTGCTGTTTATCTGGTTTTTGTCCTTCTCTGCTCATAAAGAAGAGTTTAAATCCACGTAATCTCTGAACAGATTCTGCGTGTGAATAAACAGAATCTGTAGATTTACTTTTCCAGTTTGACCAATCACGTCTGAACAGGCTTTGATCCACGTGGAGAGGAAACACACGACTGAAATGCATCGGTTTTTCAGCTTTTTAATTTCAGTCTGAAAACCCACGTTTGAAATATTTATTGCAGCAGCAGCGCAAAGTTAAGAGTTTGGTGTCCAGGCTCTGACTTCATCACTTTCCCCAAGTATGATTAAAATAACCACAGGTGGATGCTGAGCTGAATCGACAGACAGCAGTACAAAGGGAGAGATGGGAAGTCTTTGCAGATTAAACAGATTGATGGGAGGGTGTGTATTATAGAGGGGCTGTGGAGAGTGAGGCATGTCACATGATCAGAGCAGTGCCGAGAATTAGCCTGAACTAGCTTCCAAGCGTCGCTCCATTTACCTGCCGTCATTTGCAGATAGAAGTTGTCGTCCTGACCTAAAACATAACTGTTAAAATCACTATTTGTGAAAAACACGGTCGTGTCGTGTCTCAACTCCAACTCCATTCTTGCATCTCTCCACAAAAGGAAGAGTCTTGGACATCTACTGTCTTCACCAGAGTCCCTAAAGTATTGGCAGTTCCTGCTATTGGCTTATTCATTGCCACGCGATAGCCAACCGGCTCCGAGATCAACAAATAATGTGACTTTTACCACAAACATGATCGATATAGACTGATGTGAAATACAAGAAACGTCACAGACCCATGTGTTCACGCTGGTATTTCCAACCTGCTCCACGTGTTAGATATGGATTTCCATTACTCAGCTCATTCAGGAAGCAAAGGGAGAGGGAACGAGCAGCGCTCCCTCAGGACTGAGAAACAACCTGCGCCTGCATCCTCGGCGCATAATTGAACAAATTAGCCATGAGCAGCTGTTACCTGTTAAAATGACCCGCATTCATTTTTATCACCGCGGACAAGAGGTCCGATAGCATCTGCGTGCTACAGCTGACAGCCAGTCCGATTAGCTCTCTGATTCCTGCTTCCAGTATATCATGACAAAGATAATTACCTCGACGTCTCATTTTATGGATTCTACAAATCGCCAGGCTCACGGAGCACGCCAAGTGTCCATCAATTATCGCCACGCTCTGCTGGTGTAGCCCGTCCAGTTGGCTGCCTCGGCTTTGAGAAACCACTTTGTCTTAAGTGAGAGAAGGTCTGTAATGTTGCCATAAGTGAGCGCCCACTGCTGGTTCACTTCTAAAATTAGGAATACAGTGTGCAATCATGAGGCAGAAGCACATGACCCTCGTGGTCTGACCTCTCCGACGCTCAGCGAGGGCTCATCAGCGGCTCGACCTCGAGAACGCTCGCTGTGACATCAGCCTCTGAGCGAGCTCGAGAAGACTCGGCCAGTAATGACCATTTATAAGTTTTGGCATTCATTGTGTTGAAGTTAAGTGGCTGTAAAACCGAATACTTACAGTCATGAGTGTTCAGGTTCATTGAACTGCTGAGGGATCTTAAACATAAGTACCCTGTCTGAGAGCAAATCTCCATTCGTTATCTGAAAGAATTAAATAAAAGGAAACAACTCTATCCAGCCTCCTGCTGAGGCGATAGTTTACTTGAAGTTACCTCATATGGTGCCATCATCTCGTTAAAGAAAACTCAAAGCTGCAGAAATGAATTCTTTTATGAGAGGATCAAAGACGACGTGTCATGTGAAAGTGTCTTTTTCACTCAGAGGATTTAGTCTTTACGGACGCAACATTAACGTCTTGGTTCAATCTCACAGCTTTCTTCAGTGTCAATGCAGACGCAGGAAGCAGTTCAATGAAACGGTTTCTATAAACTCGACTTACAATAAGTGCATTCAACCATGAGGGTACAAAGCCAGAACAGCAAGAATCAAGGAAGTACAATTTTCTTTAAGAAAGCTAATCTACAAAGTGCTATGAGTAAGTGCCATTTAATGCTACTAAAGTTTTTGTTTAAATTAAAGTATTTTTCAAGGTATAGTCAGAGATATTGTTTATATCATATTCATGCATATAACTGAAGCAACAACATTGAGGATAATGCAGAATACCAGGAGTGGGGATCGAACCCACGAGGGCATTTGCCCATTGGATCTTAAGTCCAACGCCTTAACCTCTCGGCCATCCTGGTACATAGGACACTGTCTTCAGGTGGCAAAAAATCGAGGCCACGGCTCCATCGGCTGAACGCTACGACACAGACTGTGTCTCCAACTGCACAAGGTTCATATATGTGGCTTCACTTCTGGATAGTGGGAGAAAGTGGACATGCATTCTCCATCTTTATTTACAGGCTTTGGATATGATGTTGAAATTATTTTGCACTCAGACATGTAATGTTATAAATGTGCTAAAAATATTGCTGGGTTCTGAGCACCTCTTCTAAAGTTGGCCTTGACAATTGGAAATTTTGTGAAAACAAAAAAAGATAATGATGATGAATAGTAAATGGATTGCATTAATATTCAAAACACACACACACACACTAATAAAAATCTTATCTGAAAAATGAAATAATAATAACAAATTAAAACAGATGTTTATCATCCACTGATGACTTTGTGAAAGTGGAGTTGACGTCCATCATCCATTCGTTCTGCATTTAATCTGCATCGTTGCCCCAACTTCCATTGTATTTTACTAATTACCCAGAATTACCCTGGAGTCAAATTCGTATGCACCAAACTCAAAACACCTGAATGTCCTCATGTTTTCAGTGGTTTTTAAAGAGATTGAAAATTTAATTTCCCAAATCAGCTTCTCCCAGGAGCGGAGCAACAACACAGCAGTAATTCATTTGTAATTTAAAAATCAGCATTATAGCCGTATGCGTATATCTTACATTTTCACTCATCGCTGGAGTTGTTGTTTGCATCGTTCCTGTTTCCTCTCAACTCTGGACACTCTGGGGCAATAAACTAAGGCATATGGAAAATGCACAGCAGCAGCTTCATCCTTTTGAACTATGTGCATGTTATTCCAATAGTCTTTCTTGGAGACGCCTCAAATCATCCACCTCCTTGATTATGTGGTCGCAGAGTGCACCTCTCGACAGCTGACCTTTTACTGCCGGAGCAGTCATCAACACGGAGGAACGTGATCTGTGCATCTTCAGCAGTCGGAGGAAACGGAGGGTGAAGGCGAAACGATCGCTTTTCTTCAGACTGCTTCGTCCGTGCAGAGGAGCTGGACGACAAATCTCTCTGGACAAAAACTTTTAGGGGCTGCAGTGACATGCACCATCATGAAATGTACTTTAAAGAGCTCAGTTGTAACATAAAACAAGCCAAAGGAAGAAAGAGACGCAATTTGTTAAGTCCCCCACGAGGGAGGCGGTAATCTCTTGAGGCCTCGTCTTGCGTGGAAATTAAAAAATTGGAAGATTCGGAACCGAGCTTGAGAGACTACAAAGGGGATTTGAATTCAAGACATTTCACACCCTGCAAAACAATAAAAAAGTTTTTTTTTCTCTAAAGCGTCTGGGGTCTTCTCAGTCTGTCTATTGTACTTTTCCAAATCCCTGCTCTGTATCTTCAGATTAATATTTCAGATTTTAGCGGTGAAGGCAAAGCGTTTTATTGTTGCACTAAGATCTCATAAATCAAACATGTCGCTTTAATGGGAAATAAATCGTCTGCTTGTGGATTGTTTGTTCATTATTAATACAGTTGAACATGTTGATGCGAGCGATGTAAGGTTCTGTTCCCGCACGTGCGCGGTAGAGAGGATCTCGGAGCGGCAGCCGATACAGTGGCTCCATCAGGGCGATATCTTGTAGGTAAGCAGTGACAGACGGTGGGATCATGGTGACAGCGTGTGTCTGTGAGTGATGGATCGCTTCTCTGTGAATAGCTGTGGAGCATAATACAATTTAGATGTAAGAATGGAATCTAAATCAGATTTCAGGCGATACTATGGGCCCAGAGCTTCACTCCTTTATCCCCGTTTCCCTCGCCAGCCGTAACACGGTCAGCCGTTCTCTCTGGGGTGCAGCCTCACTGACGCGGGGAAGGAAACATTACCACTTCCAATGCCATCTTTTAGTCGCCTTTATGACTCTTCAAAACGACTCCCATCATATCATAGCGTGCTCGTGCTACCTGCCCCTGCCCATCCCGGCTGGCGGCTTCCTTCAGGAAGGCTCCGTGTGAGTCAGACATCTTTAGTTGATGTGGTGACCCGTGGCAGAGCCGGAGCAGAGTTTCAGGATTGTTTCCCCCGCATGGCTCCGTGGTTCTCCTGACTGTTTGAACTCATTTCTCCAGAGAGCCCGCTCTTCCCCTACGGTGCAGTTACTCTCTGCGAAAGGATTAAATGAGGAGTTCACCGCCGGGGCATCAGGCAATCTACATACAATCGTCCACTATGGCTGCGGATAAATCACAATTGATGTAGGACACTAAAGCCAATGCGGCGTAGCTATTTGTTTATGACACCGGGCTGCACATTTTGAACCATTCGGAGGAAAATGCGTTACTTGGAGATGACTCTGAACGCAGACCGCCCTCACTATCTCCATTACACTCTCTGTGCGCCATGTCTGAGTCCAGAGGCGGCCTGGCCGTCCACTAAAGCGGCCATTAGATAGCTATCCAGTCAGACTTGGGCCATTCCCTCTTTCCTGCATCCTCCTCTGTCCCTCGCGTCCTCGGGCTATAATAGAGGAAATGAAAGTCACTGATGGAGAATATGAGGGAATGGTATGGGTAGATGGATGACTGGTCGGACTGTGTCTACAGAGCTCCCTGAGGGAACGTATATAACTTATATATACACACACCTGGCTATATGCTAACGTTAGAGCAACAATATACACAACAGATGCAGATCTGTGATCGTTTCGATAATTTCGGTTATGTTAAGTTTTTGAAACATCGCCTTTTTGCAAAGAAGTTCTTTTTTTTCTTTTCTTATCTTTCTTTTTACAATTCCAGAAGTTCATATTTGGATGATGAGTTTTGCTGATTCAGAATGAAGCTGTTCTCTTTCAGAGTTATATCTTGCGCTTGTAGAGTAGAGTAAGAAATTAAAATGATTATTATTCTTTGTCTGGAGACTTTAGTGCACAGTAATAAATATGCAGTATTTAAAACACACATATGTGAAGTGGTGGGATGAATATTCATCAATTCATTATCTATGCCGCTTGTCTTCTGAGGGTCACAGGGGTCAACTGGAGCCAATCCCAGACCCTGGACAGGCTGCTGGTGTATCACAAGGTCAACATATAGAGACAAACAACCATTCACACCTATGGTCAACCTAGAGTCTCCAATTAACCCCTTTGTGATTGTGTTTGGCCTGAGGGGTGAAGCTGGAGAACCAGAAAAACCCACGCAGACACGAGGAGAACACACAAACACACAGAAAGATCCCGGCTGAATTGAGATTCCAAACCGAGAACCTACAAGTTAAATATATTCTGGGAAACATGAGCAGCTTCATACGAATATGAATCCTCCTCCTGTCTGAGACAAACCAACGGTCTATGACATGAATCAACTTCATTTGAGCTGCAACATTATTGTATGAATGATAACCATCCAGAAACAAGGTGCATATAGACACTCACACTCATATTGGTGTTTATCCACAGAGTGTACGATTACCTTTGATACTCTTAATACTTGATAATACTGTAGTAGTTTTACTCAAAGTAAGATTTTGAATGCTGGCTGTTGAGTATTAGTACATTGTGGTATTAGTACTTTAATGTAAAGAATCTGAATCTATTGCAGATATTATTGCAACATAAAATAAAGGATTGATAGATTCCAGAGCTATTAATACAAAATAAAAATTAAATATATATACTTTATTCATTTCTGCAACTCAAACTAATTCTAACTTTTCGTTAACTTTGTCCTTTTTTTTCCCCCGAGACACAAACCAAGACGAGCTTCAGTTAATTGAATCCACTTGGATGTGACAGATTTCACTTGTAGGCGTCATTTGGTCCCAAGTCAACGAGGTTCAGAGCCACAGTTTAAATATATGGAGTTTATATAAGTAGCACTCATGTGTTTTATGATGATAAGTATGTTGACAGAGACATTAAGGCATTAAGTAGTTTAATTAATGGTGTCGTTAGCAGAACGTGTTGTGTTTCATAAATCATGGTGATTACAGTGGGACACTGAAATAACTCGTACTATTTTGATTAATGGAATGTTGGCTCTTAATCAAAGCATTTATAGTTTCTGACCAGTCTGAAGATTTCAAACACCAGTAACGATCGTGTCGTTCACTGGGATAAAATCACTTTATAAATAAATATCAAGGAATGCAAGATGGATGAGGTTGAGCTTTCTCAAAATAAACAGTCTGGAAATTACCAAACAAGAAAAAGTCAATAAGTTCAGAAAACATTTTTGATAATTGTACCATCTGTAAAAGTTAAAGATTAATATGTGCTTTTACACAGTTTGGTTAATGCTGACTCATTCATTTAGCAGACAAGTAATAAGCTTCTACAAAATGCAGTTACTGATGATCATGAGAGGCTCTGGTGAAGCGCACAGAGAAAACTCAGAACTAACCCCCCCCCCCCCCACTGTATTATATGACGATATCATGTCTCCTGTCAACAGTCGATGGACCAGTAGTGTGTGTTCATGTGTGTGTTTTGACTTTTTGTGTGTTCGATCCAGGATGTCACTGTGAACTTTGGAGTTCTGCGGGAATCTGAACACAAACATACAAATGAAATGGATGGTTTCTGCTGTGCAAAATGTCAGTGAACATTTTCACTTACGTGTTCAGTATCGACATTTTTGATTTTCAGGTGGTTCGCACTGTCTCCTCAGCAAGAATGTTCTTGGTTCATCTCCTGATTTAAGGCCTTTCTGTGTGGATTTTCCTCATAATTAATTAATTGGAGACTCCTAATTGAAGCTAATGTGAGTATAAACGGTTGTTTGTCTCTGTATCTCCGCCCTGTGACGGGCCCTGTCCAGGACGTACCCCGCCTCTCACCCAATGTCAGCTGGGAAGGGCTCCAGCCCCCCTGCGGCCCTGTAAAGGGTAAGACCACATACGTGAATGCAAAGGGAATATTGCGGGTCAAAGTTGAACCACCACAGGAAGCGGCGCGACAAAGGTTCGCCTCTAAAATATATTCGCTAATGTGTGGCCGGTACCTTAGTGGTATAGACATTAATACATTAATATTTCCTCATTAAATTAACTGACGGACAGGTGAGTGGTCTCGTTTCACTCACTGGTTTCCAGATAGTAAATATGCAGGTGACATGTAAAACGTAGCTCGTAAAGCTGGTTAGAATAACTCAGCTGTAAACTGCCCACATGTATAAATCAGCTCAGGGTCAAATCCAGCATGGGGCAGTTGTGATAACCATGTGACTGGTAGTTGAATTAATGCATTTTGACTCGTCTTGTCAACCCCTCGGTGAGGCTGGGTGGAGGGGGGGGAGTTTGAGGAGGGAGATTTGTGCATTCATCTGTGCTTGTGTGAGCGGTGTGCAACAGCGGGGCCCATTCTGTCTGCCTGTGCATCGACATGCTCTGACAGGTCAATCAATGAGGAGGAGCTGCAGTCTGCTGCCGGTTCATTGACCCACTGTGGTAAAATACAACAAGTGAGGGGTCAGCTCATCCCCGTCCTCACGCTGCTCTGACCGCGGACGTATTCGCCACAATCCGGTTTCCGCTCTTGTTATCGTCGCTGTTCGCTGAATTAAAGGGATAGTTCACCAAAAAAATGTAAATTCACTCATTATATACTCACCACTATGCCGATGGATTTGGCTGCAAAGCTGTTTACCCCTGAAACTCCAAAAGTGCTTTGTGGATTCAAACACTTCACCCCCCCCCACTATCCCTTTAAGCTTTAAATGAAATGTCAGTCAAGACGTTTTAAGGTTGACAAACAGGGACGTGATTGTTCGGTTGCAGGTGGAGCAGCTGCAACATGTTGTCAAAGAACCATGCAAGTGCTTTCTGCCCTTAAACTACGTGTTGCTTTAATTAACTCGTTGGTTGTTTTGTTTGTCAGCAGGATTAAGCAGAAACAGATTTCCGCAAAAACACACAAAACTTTGGTACGGGTGAGGACAAAGGGGCGGATTCAGGATTATTTATATACCTCCATGAAAGTTATCGGGCGGGGACTGATATCTATGAGTGGCTGCAATTTGGTGCAGCTTGATTGAATTGGAGGGAGCTGTTGGGCCTTGGCAGATTAATGCGCTCCACTGAGTGCCATTCTAGCTCATTCCATTTTTATTTCATTGCCAATATTGCTCATATTTTTGTGCCACTTGGTGCCATTTGGTTTCTGCCTCTTTAGCGGCTCACCAGCTCGTGTCTGAGAGTGAACCAAAAAGATTCAGGTGATAATTCATCACCTCTCACATCACCACATTGTTTTCATACGGTCACTTCATTAAACATTCATCCACTAATTGCAGGAATCTGTGTTGGCAGGTGTAGAACGGGCACTGCAATAGTTTTTAAAATATCAATTATTGCCAGTTAAATGTTTTCATTCATAATTGAATAATTAAAGCAAATTGGCTTAAGAAGTACAAATATCAAGCATGAAAAAACCCTGCACATGCTGCTCTGCATAGATCCATCCGTGTGGGTGTCAAACAGATACGCTGTAGCATCAAGTCTGTTTTAGATTTGCAGCATTTGCAGCATAAAAGTGAAATATAGAAAACATGAAAGTTGAATAAAAGACAAAAAAAAGGAAATAGATAAATGAAATAGGCCCTTTTCTATTTTGACACCATCAGACAGTTCACAAACCAGCAGCCGTAATTGTGTTGATCACTTTAGTTTATCTTTGTTCAGGCCTGGCGTTAAAACCTATCTGGAATAGACACAATAAACCAGAGAACTTTTCACATGTGCAGCCGTGCTCCTCAGTGTGTGCACAACGTGAGCCTCTATTTTAGTGCATAGTGCTTTGTTATGTTATTTACTGGGAGAATGCAAACTGGAAATGGCAGTGTGTCTGATCTCATTCGCTGGAAATTCATCCGGTCTGCTCGTCCCCTTCTCCTGAGAAGAGTCTGGTTCTGTGCTGATGTGTTCTCTCACAGCACAATACAGTTAACATGCATTTGTTCACTTATACCGGTCACAAAGAATTTTTCTGTATTTCTGAGTAAAAAAGTCAAATTGAAGTTTAATTTTAAGGAATTTACAACCCTGCATTAATGAATTATAACTTGAATTAATGTGCGGTTATTTCAATTTAAAAACGTTGAACTCAAATGAAATTTAATACAGTGTAAAGTTGCCCGACTTGACAAAGAAGAGACAGGAGCCAGTGTTCTTATAAGGAGGGGAGATTTTATTTATAACACATGGTGCTGACAGGGAGTCTCCAGCTCAGCGTCTATTTTACAAGGTTTGATCTGCAAGGCTGCGCATGTACTGTACGGTATTTGGAAACCAAGATTGCAGTGGCACTAGAAACACACGCTTGAAACAACAGACTCTTTCTGTATTTTTTTTTTGTGTTTTTTTTTTTTTTTTCATTGTTTTCTTACAAAATGGTACAAACAACAATACAAAATATTTGTGCTGTTGACAATTTACAAAAGAAGTCTTCTGACTCAATAACTGTGCAATTATTTTTTTCTCAGCTTTTTTTGTTGTTTTTTTTTCTCCTCCATTTTAAACTAAGCGAGTATGGTCGACCAGAATCCCTTTTCCCGAACGGCAGCCCCGGTCATGCGGGCTGCGACACATTTTAAAATGTTGTATGATTACTGTAATAGAACTCATCTGTCCATTATAAAAAGACACATGCAAAAAGCTCCAATTGTACAGTTACAGTTTGCCTAACTCAGTCTGCTTAGCTTCAAGCAAATACTACATTATGTACACTTCCACTTGAGCAGTATCGGGAGAACTCGTACGAAAACACCGGCACCTGTTCTTTTGTGATTCTTTCCAAGGGCAGGACAAAAAGTCTGGCGTCCGCTGGAGCCTCCCGTCGTGTGCGTGTCCATGGTCAGGCAGTGTGTCCGCAGTGAGACCACGTGTCCTTTAACTAACACCAGTCAGAGAGGCAGAGGAGCTGCTGCAGGAAACAGGGACGGACTACAGCAGTGCGATAGCTCTTCCCTCGTTGGCCAATTCTCCCCCTCACTTTGGCGAGGGGACGTCAATAAGACAAGTGGAGCACGGATGGAACGGGTGAAGATCAATCTTCCTCCGTTTCACAAATTGCATTTAAATGGGGGTCAAGTTTGACCGACTCCACCGATGATTTGCTGCCACTTGTCACTGCGAGTCTGCGATAACATTCAGTATCGTAATGGCGTTTGTGTCATGTATGATGACACAGTGATAAAGGTCAGTTACCTTGTGTAAAGTGTGTGTGTGTGTGTGTGTGTGTGTAGGGGGTTGGGCCTCCTGCTGTGTTTGGCCCTGAATCCGGTCTGTACGTCTGATAAAGGAGCTTTAGGGTTTGGTGAAGCACGTCTGTATCCTGTGAATGCTGCATGGCCTTCGGTAAAGTGGGAGCTCTGTGGCTGAATTACAACAATGCTGAGAGGGCTTATATAATATAGAACACTCACGTATATACAGTAAGGCCTAGAGGAGTGAGTGGAGACTGTACACGTCGGTTTGAGATGGAACCGTTTCACCACCGGGGAACTTGAACAACGACGCGGGGGCTATGGCTGAAAGCTCGTTTGAGAATCGCACCGATTCTCCTTAAATGCACATGGCTTTTTGTGGTGACATACAGTATTCCTCGCCCCGGGTTTTCATTGGAAATAAAAAAAGCAAGTGGGTGAAAGAAAATGGAAAGACCACACGGACACAGACAAGTCAGTCCACCAAATGTATAAAAAAAAAAAGAAAAAAGGTTCTGTATATACAACATTTATACGTCAGAAACGATCACAAAGAGTAAGAAGTAACAGCTGTGTTTATTTTGTGTATGCTGATGGATGAGAGCTTATCCAGCAGCGAGTCTCCTGCTCTCAGCTCGGAAAAATCACCGCTGACTGTTGCGTCACTGACGAGGTGCAATTTTAACCCACTTATCTGCGGATCTACATCAAGAGATTCCTACCCTGTAAACGTGATTAATCAAACTCCCTTCCCCTTGTTTATAGTCGACTCACTCGCATCCTCATCTCTTCTTAATGGCATGATGAATATTTACATTAACAGGTACCATTTCCCACTTCATCTCTTGTCACTTCTTTTCTCGCCGCCTTGAAACCGTCGCCACCCTCTCGCACATTCTGCCGTTTGCGTGACGACGAAAAAAAAGGGTAAAGATAGTCTCAACGAACCCTTTGACGCAGGTGAGGAGCAGATGAAAAGCGGCGGAAATACAAAAGGAATACGAGCGGAGACTCCTTCACCTTTGCATCGTCTGAAGAACACCGCAGCTACGGAGATCCCCCCCCCCCCCAAGTATTCATCATATTCTTAATTAACAGAGGATCTGGTCAATCCACATCAAGATGAAGCCACTGAGGAGTATTTCAATGGGCACTCAGAAGATAAGGAATGATTAAATCTTTTCTATCATTCACCAGAATCTCGCCGGTCCCATCTGTGAAATGTTTTGCATATTTAAATAATTTAATATAAAGACTAAAGCTCTTTCTCCTGTGTAGATGCAGTTCCGGGAGCCTGAAATGTGATTACAAAAGCCCATGGGTAGTGCTGCTTTTTTCTTTTCCATTAAGTCACAAAACACAACTGTCTTTCAAAACGTCTGTCTTTTAAAGCGCAATTACCGAAGCTTTAGTTTTGCCCGTCTGCTTTGATAAAGTGCGGCGCTTCACAACAGACTTTCCCTTCCGCTAACTTCTTTTCAAAACCTCTTGAACTCGCATGCCAGAAATTTCAGGAGGAAATTTCAGATGAATGAAACGCTGCCTGAAGAGAGACAGATTGCGAAGGCGCTAAGTCCCTGGCTGAGGCTCAGTTCCCCTCGTTTCGGTGACAGGGACCAGCACCAAAGTTTGTATATTAAAAGTTTGTCAGAGAAACAACAGTGAATCAACAAAAGAAGAAAAGGAATGGAGGGAGGGAGTCAGAGAGAGAGAGAGAGAGAGAGAGAGAGAGAGAGAGAGAGAGAGAGAGAGAAGGGGGCTCAGAATGTGGCTCAGACGAGCTCACGACTCTCTATGAAATGTTACTGGAGTGATTTGAAGTCATCTCGTCTGTCCTCTCCCCTCGTGTTTGTACAGTTTATGGAGTTTTCTTTTTGGAAACATTGACCACACGATAACTGGCGCCGTGCTCGTGACCTTTGGGTGTCTCGGCATCAACATGCAAACCCTAATGAGCTGAGAGGTCAAACCCCTCCTCAAGTAACCCTCATATGTACTTCACATACAGTCACATCACAGAGGTAACACACTTGACTTGTCGAAAATTTAGCAACAAGCCTCATCAAGTTTTATGTGCAAATACTGAGAGCTCAAAACAAACACAGCTGCTATTGAAAGCCACAATAAACAAAGACACACGCAATGCATTTCTTCTCTAACACAGTCCCATTATGTATTTTTCCGTAACCACATCTATAGGAGCACAGATATGCCCGACTTGGAAAGTGAATGATTTGTCCATGACTCACAGACACACTGTTGGCCTATGTACAGTACGTCTACATACAGTACAGCGCCAGTCAAACCAGCACTGACGCCCCCCCCCACAGATGCCACAGCGCTGCAGGACGACAGAAATGACGAGGGAAAGGGCTGAGTTAAAGGGTCAGGGGTCGTATGGGGGCATGTAAGCCCAGAAATGGCAACCAATCCTGAGTTAGCGGGAGTCTGCTAAAATACGCACCACTGAAGGCACTTTTTAAACAACAGTGCTTCTGTTCTAAGTAATTCAAGTTCAAGAAAGAATAAACCAGGGCCCTCCGTGCAGGAAGGACTTTCATATCCACGTTCTTCTTCTTCTTCTTCTTCTTTCTTCCTTTTGTTCCTCTCAGACAAAGCAAGAAGCTCAACCTAAAGCTTCTGCGGTGAGAGGCAGGCGGGGGCCGACAGCGAAGGGAAAAGTGAAAACCCTTAGGAATCGACTTGAATCAAAAGGGAGTGAGGACAGAAAAAAAAAAAAAGCTGCAGGAACCAAAAGGAAAAAACAAAACCAGACAGAAGTTACTGAAACCTGCATCCGGCATCAAACCTAAACTGAACCTACACTAAGACTTTGGAGCGGGTGACGGCTGAGAAGAGAAACTGACTCACGGGGGACCGGTCCTCTGTGGTGGGTAATTTCGATTGGTTGGTTGGTCAGAGTGAACAAGTCATTTTTACCAATAAGGGTGTTGTAGCCCCATGTGTTAGAGGGACAGAGCATGGCAGGCCAGCTGACGGGACGAGCGTGTGTGTATGTGTGCGTGCGCCTGTGTGACCGGGCCGGTTTAATCTTCGTCCCCGCCGCCGTACATGTCGGCCAGCTTCTTGAAACGTGGGCCCCAGTCGTTGAGGTAGTCATAGTCCTGGTCCCCCGTGCTGGAGGAGTTGAGCGAGCTGACGGAGCCGGCGGTGGAGCCGCTGCCCTCGTAGTCAAACACCAGCAGGGAGTCGTAGGGAGGAGCGGTGGGGTCATTGTCTGCTGCTCGCAGACCCTAAACAGAAGCAGGAAAGGGGAAGTGATTAGTGCTCATGTGCTTATATAGTGGAACATATGATTCAAATATAAAGGATCAGTGATGGAAAAGCAACAAGTTGTTAGAGATCAGCTCCATCTCTCACAAAAGACTAATTTAAAAGAAGAAAGGTAAGAATTCGAGCAACAGAAGCTGGGGCAAGATACTGAGCAAAGGTATTTTACTTTGTGTCACTGACATTTATCAATTCTATCGTTGTCGTAGCCCTTTGTTTAGTCTCATGTCTACTTGTGAAACATAAATGCAGCTAAAAAAAGATCCATGGCACTGTGGGTGCAAATCTGTTCTCTGGGTTCCAGACTAACCTTTAACATTAGGCGGGCACCAGCACACACTTTAGGTGCACCAAACATTTTTCACTGCACCTTTTAGCACTGCTATCTATTATAGCTTTTCTTGACAGTTACCATATATAATGTTTGGTTGCATGTTATTTTGTCACTATTCACCGCATTCTGTGAAATGGTCTAATTCCTGTTACATGTAGCTTGTGCAGATGTGTCACCTTCCTTTTAAAAGGCCAAGAGTCAGTGTGTCTATACGGTTCATGTGTATAAATACATGAATAAGAGCTTTGGCTATTTATTCTTTCTGAATGAGATCGTTTAATGTTTAAACATATATCAACATTGTATTGCTGTTATATAAATTCAATGTGAACGAGATTTGGTCTGTATGTTTTCTGCCGCCGCTTTAAAACCCGGACTTGTTTCTCCAATGACAAAATGAATGTCATTGACCAGAGGGTTCGTCAGGAGAAGAGAATTTGACTTGAACCACATCAGTGGAAAACTGTCTAAAAAGCCTCAACCCTCTGGGGCACAGTGCGTGGAGCACCATGTGTTAGCTGTGTTATACCAGCCTGCTGGAGCGCCGTCAGGTGAGTGGGGGGGGGGGGGAGGAGAGAGAGAGAGAGAGAGAGAGAGAGAGAGAGAGAGAGAGAGAGAGAGAGAGAGTGAGAGAGAGAGTCAAGGCTGGATGGATCAAAGCTGAACAGCTGCTGACACCCCTCGAGTGCGAAAGTGTTGTCACGAGTCTGTCAATCAGCATTTTCTAGCATCACTGTGCCAAAGCTGGGGTTGTGTGTGAGACAGGTGTGTGTGTCTGTGTGTGTGTGTGTGTGTGTGTGTGTGTGTGTGTGTGTGTGTGTGTGAGAGAGAGAGAGGGAGCAGTGAGAGCAGGGGAAAGCTGCACAAAACACAGTTTCATCACCATTCTGGAGTTTAAGTAAGGAACAGCATCTAGAAATGAGTAATCACATTATATATCAGGACAAAATATCACAATGGTTTTGCTCTCGTGTGTGTGAGATACAATGTGTGTGTCCGCTGTGTGTGTGTCTGTCACCTCGTGGATAAAGTCCCCGATGTCTCCAGGATGGGGCACGACAGGTCTAATTGGATACTGGGACTCGGGGATTATGGGACGCTCGTCCACCCTGCGGACCCCAGGCGGCTTGCTGATGATGTGCTCCAAGGAGTCGGGCTGCTGCAGCTGGCTCAGGTCATAGTCCTACACAGCCGCAGGGGCAAACAGATGTAAGCAGGGCAGAGGCCAACATGGAAAGCACATGTGTGCGCGAGGGCTGAGTCTCTCGGGATCTCACCTGGTCCTCCTCTCCTCCTCCCTCTTCATCGTATTTGAGGATGTTGTCCCTGACATCGTCTTCAGGGTCAATCAGCAGCTGCTTTGTCTGCCTCTCCTTCTCTCTGCGCTTGATCCACACCACAAACAACAGCACCATGCCTGCAACACACACACACACACACACACACACACACACACACACACACACACACACACACACACACACGGACACGTTAAACTTGTGCTGCAACAATCGGCTCCCCCTCCGTGAGCGGTACTAAATACTAAAGTCTATCAAGGATAATGTTTAACATGTTCACCTTCTTATTTTAGCATCTGAGCATGGTGACACACTAATAAGCACAAATACACAAAGTATTGCAGTGTCAAAAGTTTTCTAGGTGTTCCAGGTATATTAAGTGTTGAAAAAAACACGGATTTTTCTCTGATATGTACTATATCACAGAAAATATGAAATTTTGGTGGTTTGTCCAATGAGACATTTCTATACCTTGAGTAAACTGCACATATCAGTAAACTAACTAACTCTCTTCAACCACCAAAATCAAATCAGTTCATCGTCGAATCCAAATTTCTACCAAAATTGAAGAAATTCCCAACAAGGCTTTCTTCAAATATCCAATCTTTTTTTTTCTTCTTTTTTCACATTATTATATTCATCAGTATAATTCAAGAGATTCGAGAGTCGAGAGATATGAAATTATATTAATAATACAAATAAAGAAGAAACATTAAGAATTAAACAAAGCTTAACTTAATAATAAGAAAATACATAATGCTCAAATAAATATGCATACACACAACATGTGAATACATATTTACACCTGCTGAATATGCATCGTTATGTAAAGTGTCGCAGAAGTCACAAGGTGCATGTGCATCGCTGCAACAGCTTCTAAAGGACGTTGTGCATTATTGATTGAGTCAACTGAAGATTGTGTATTTGTGTTGATTATAGTATAACAGTGCAGTGGCCTGTAGTATAAACTCACAGCTACGGGTGAATTTGTCTATAGGACGTCTCTGTATGTACGAACAATGCAACCAAACAAACAAGCCACAGAGAAAGCCAGCGGCATGACTCAGTGGAGGACGGAGGAGCAGATATTTACTCTTCCAGGATCACAAGACAAGAACTCCTCGTTGCCAGACGCTGGAGAAGATTCCAGCAGTCGATACATTCATCCATTATACAAACTACTGTTTGTGTTGTTGTATTACAGCCTGGTTAAAGTTTAATGGCTGCAACCTAAACTGCACAGAGAGGAAAACCAATGCCAGTCACAGGCAGCTGTAACTTTTCCCACTGTAACTATGTGTGTGGGCGTGTGAGAGTAGTGAAGTGTCAGTGGAAGAAAGGGATCTGAACTCGTGACACTCACTGAGCAGTATGATGATGCACATCAGGATGGAGATGATGGCGCCGGTTCCCAGGCCAGCGGCTGCCACGGCCCCGAGGGTGGTGCAGTCTCCGTTTTCATCGCAGGGACACACCTTCACTTTGATGACCGACCTGTTGGACAGTGGAGGGTTCCCAGAGTCCGACACGATCACAGGGACCTCATACACCCCGGGCTCTAAATATATCTGGTACCGCAGACCCAGACGGGCGTAGTTGCCTGTGGAAAGAGAGAAAGAGTAAAGGAAAGAGAAAAGTTACTAGATGCTATTAATGTGGATTTGAACAAATTGCTGGACGAGTGCCACGGTACATTTTGTTACGCGTCAAAAACATTAATCTTTCATTTTCCCTGACACCTCCTCACCACTGATCCGGGAGATTGTCCAGTTGCGTCGGATGCTGATGGGGAAGTTGGCCAGCTCAAAGACAAAGGGTCCGGCGTTGGGGTCAGTGTCGGCATCAGCGGCAGTGATGTTGACACCTTTGACATTCCTGTTCATCCTCTCGCAGATCTGAGACTCCCTGGGTATGAGCGCTGGAGGGTTGTCATTAATATCTATCAGATAGATCTGCAACGTGCCCGTGCCACTGGCTGCAGGCGAGCCTGGGAGCAGGGAAGAGAAAATAGTATCATGACGAGAGGAAAGGACGACAAAGGGAGTAAAAGGAGCGATACGGAGGAAAGAGGGACCCGAGTTGAAGGCCGACAGAGAGAAGGCCAATAACGAAAGAAGATTGAGGGAAATAGAAGAGAGGAGGTGAAACGAAAACATTGTTTATTTACAGTAGTGATGTTCGAGGCAGGGTCGCTGCAGAGCTGGAGGAGAATTTCTACTGTTGACAGAAATACTTCTGACATTTGTGCTTCGCAGCTCCTCTTTTAGCCTTAACACACAAATCAGAGCCATCACAGGCGGGGCCAGACGCAGGCACGGCACATCCCATCGCCAGGAGAGGGCTTAGGTACAATAACGATGACTGTAATACAATCAAACAAATCCTTGTCTGTGCGTATTTATACAACTCTGAGAGCCATCTATGATTCAGTAGATAAAGGCACCTCTGTTTGCAATATTAACAATGTAGTTCCTGAAAGGTGAACTGGGAATTCTGGTAACACCCAGTCCTCTGTTAAGAGGACCTATCCACCGCCTGCGTACATACATATCAGACATGAGGCGTTACTCTGCGCTCACAGATAATCAAGCACTCTTGAGAATAAGACACTTGAGATCTCCAAAGTCCTCATAATGACTACGCAGCTTTCCCACAGTGCAGAGTTTAGCATCCAATCACTTGTATTTTTTAAGTAAAACGTGCAGTATTTTATTAAATTAATAGAAGCAATATTAACGGCACTATTCCGTGGTGTAAATGTTGCTAATTTAGAAAAACGGGTACAGCAGATACAGTCTGAAGTTAGTGGAATCCCTGAATCCCTGCCGTACTCGTCTACTTCTTTTGAAAACACATTATTCGTTATTACACATATATTTTAGCCGCTATCAATCATATTATGTGAGAGCTGTGATATCCTCTGCAGACTTTACACCATGTTGTAAGTCTGTGGACATTGTTGGCAAATTGTTGTGAATCCAAGCAGATTGTCGAGCTATGTGGTCTGATTCGACTGTAGACTCACTACAGTATTGTCACACTCGAACACACGTGGTAACATGCACTGGTGCACACAGACACAGACACAGACACCGAGCCTTTTTTCACTGACAGAGCAGAGCAACAGATCATCAGCAACAGCCTGAACAGAGCATTGAAAGTAAAGAATAGACACTTTAAACAATCAGAGAGTAAGATAGCAGAGCGGCCAGAAGAATGCATGAATGTGCATGTGGCTGTGTGGTATGGAGAACCCCCCCCCCCCACCAAAAAAAAAGAAGAGTTCCTAGTATTATTAAGCTCAGAGCTGTTTATTGAGTGTGTGTTGGGGGGTGACAACACTTAGCTGCTTCCAATTACGAGTCATTTCCCCGCCATGCCCCACTGGCTGAACCACTGGAATCAAGCGACCCAAGGGCCCATCTCTGGGATGAGATAAGGGCGATGTAATTTACAGAGATTTATGCAAAGCTGACAGATCTGCCAATTAAACATGGCAACAGAGCAAGACATTTGCCACGAGAAGAGTGAGACACGGTTAAAGTTCCTCTCCTGGCATTGATTAAACCCCTCAAACTAATTTCTGTTCCTCAAAATAATATCTTTAGGAGTTTTTTTACGTGAATAAAAATCTTTTCATGACCTTAAGATGGCCTGGATGTAAGTGCACACCTCTGCTTCATTTAGTATTTGTGGATCTATCTCTACCTAAAACACACACACACCTCTGTTTTGTTAACTATTGAATGCTACACAAGTAATTATTTTTTGTTTCGTTTGAGAGCAGGACTTATTGATTTCACATTTAGATGCTCTCACTCAAAACCCTGCACTTGCACTCAAATGTAACCTGCTTGTGGTTTGATTTCCTGTCCAACCAATAGAATCAGTTTTAGTTTCACTCATGTTAGGGTCTTGTGAAAACTTGATTTTCATTGGACGGGGGTCTGTAATACTGTAAAAATGTAAATGTCCAATGATCACAAATATAGTTTATTAAGGTCAGGTGAAGGTTTCATAGAGTCGAGATAGATGAATTTTACCTAATACTTACTTTCATGTCAAATCTGGATATTTCACATATAAAGTGAATAATGTAACAGCTACCACAGCTAAAGAACACAAGGAAAATACAGAGATAGCCTCGTATAGAACTAATGACATAGCAATACCATTAAAACAATAACTTGAGTTGCATTCTGACAATAAACATACATGGTGACTGCCACAACATTTAATCAATTGTCACTATTTACACATTATCTTATGCTGTTATCATTAGTGGCCACTTGTTATAAGCATATAGTACATGCTCCTTTATTTTAGTTATAAATAGTTATTTGTATTCGTTATTATTCAGGTTACAGGGACATGCTTTTGTCTCCATATGGAAGACAAGTCTCCATAATGTGACTGTCTAAACAGATTTAGGTTGCCATAATATGAGTAATACCTGGACCACACACACACACACACACACACACACACACACACACACACACACACACACACACACACACACACACACTCATGCGAATGCACGCAGAGGCTTTTCCATTTTGCTGCTTTGTTAATCCCAGCCATGTATAGGGGACATGTGGAAGCAGCTTGCCACAGCTGATAGGAGAATTATGTGGGTTTTAACCAGCTAAATAAATAATTATGTTTGTGTAAATTCCTCAAAAGGATTTGTATTAACTCCCTTTTTTGATGCCGGCTCAGAGATGTGAAGCATGGTGAGAAGACTTGTACCAGGCCCACCACACTGAAGAGCACACAAGGACATAGACAATACCACAGGGGTCGTGAAGAGGTGTGTGTCAGAAAAGGTCTGAAGCATTCAGGTTGTGTTGGAGGGCACACACACACACACACACACACACGCAAACGATATCAGTCAAACCCAGGTCAGGCTGAAAGAAAGGGCCTCTAGTAGCAATAAAGAAAACCAGGGACTATAAACAAGAAAAACACAAGAGTTAAATGTTGAGTCCAATCAAACACTAATCCTGCTGCCTCTTCTCTTCCTTCCCATCATCACAGCAGATTACATATCATGGTGTCTGACATCAGTCAACTACAGAAACACACACACACAAACACACTTGCACAAATGAGCACATGCTCACAGCTAAAAATACACTAATGTTTCAAAGCCAGCTCAACTTAAGGTAAACACAGCAGAGCACTGCACGTCAGTGATAAGGCCGTCGAGGAGGGTAAAAGTATTCCCGTCTTTTACTTGAGGAAAAGCACTCACTTCAACTTGGGGGGGGGGGGGTGGGGGGGGGGGTGGAGGAAGCTATTTGTTTGCTGCGATTGAGTTTGTGCTTAGTTAAGCTTGAGTTTGAACTTTGAGGCAGAACAAATAATATATGCCACATGAATTTTGAGCAGAGGAGAGGAGACAAGAGGAGACAAGATGAGAGGAGAGGAGAAAAGAGGAGAGAGCTTCTGTGTCCTTATCTCTTTTGGGGGGAAATTGACAGGTGACTGTTCACTCATAAGCCCTGAAAATATCATGCATACATAATGTGGACAATTTGAAACTGCTTCAAAGTTAATAAGGGGCAAAAATTCAATGTGATTTCTCATTTGCGTTATAATATTATACTTTAGTACCAGATAATGGTTTTACTAAATCAAAAATATTTGTGAGCATAAATAATAAATCCCCAGTTCTGTGATCCTGGCTTTTAAAAAGCTGTGATACAGAGAAATACAATCAATCAGAAAAAAACATTTAAAGCATGAAAGGTGCCTCTTACCATTATCTGTTGCCAGGAACGTGGCCTCATACACATTGTTTTTGACGTAGATGGACTCCCGGTCCAGCATCGCCGTGGTTACTATCTGACCGTTGGTTCTGTTGATGGACAACCAGTCCGCGGGGTCATTCAGCTTTGAATACCTAAAGACGCACGAGGACAGATCGATGGAGAAGTTAGCGCCTGGCTTCCTGTGTTTACAAGCAATTATACATTTTCTCTTGCATCTGTGCATAGATTGCCTGCACACACACACACACACACACACACACACACTCACAAAATCACAACAGCCTGACCTTCACACAGTTTAATTCTTCATTGACTTCTCCTCCTGAGCCTGCAGCCTACAGTCAATTTCACCTAATTTTTCACTCCTGTGTACCAGGCACTGAAGTCAATTACCTCCCTAGTCAAGCACTGCTGCGACTGCCCGTGTGTGTGCGTGTGTGTGTGTGTGTGTGTGTATGTGTGTCTGTGTGTGTTGCATGCACATATTCACAGGAAGGCTAAATTCCCAGATAGGGTTTTATGGTGCATGCATGTTAGGGTATGGATGTTTGAAAATGTTCCTGTGGGTGCACGAGGAAGCATGTGTGTCGGCTGGAGACGGGATGATAGCATCTTGGTGCTGATCGTCGAACAGGGAAGTGGAGGTGGAAGCAGGCGGTGACTCTCCCCTGGGATGAAGTGCAGGGGAAGGAAAGGGATCAACTCCAGGATTGAATCCCAATCTCGCTCGGATCTAACTGTTCTTGTGTCTCTGGCTTTTGTCGCTTTCGTCTCGTTCCACACTTTCTATTTTATCTGATCCCTCTCTCTCAACCAGCGCCGCCTCACCTCATCTTGCTGTGCTTTTGTATTCATACATTTTCTTATCCCCGGCTGTATCTCCTCATCCTCGTCTCATTCCCTCTGTGATACAGGGTTCATAAACTGCCACCTCTTCTGGCTGCAATTTCACTTTTGGGAGTGAAACATCATCCGTGGACATGTGACACCTTGGCCTTACACAACCAGGTTTCTACATCAATCCGATTTCATTTACTGAATGTCAGTTTGGGCTATGAGACCATGTTATTATATGGCATACACAAGCTTTTAAAATCCTTCCAAATTGAAATGGATTTTCCCTTAACCTTGCTTTTATATTTATTAAATTGTTGTGTACTTACTGTCGGCATATACAGCCCACTTGTTTATTTGTGCCTGATTAAATACCGGATCCACATTTTTTCTTACATAGAGGAGAATAGAAGCCAATAGGAGTGTGTGACGATGCGGTGGGGGGGGGGGGGGGGTATAATCTCTCTCCTGCAGAGAGGGAGGTGGGATTTTCCCAGCAGGCAGTGGGCATGATCCCAGGCATAGCACAGTGCGGGGAAGGGGATCACAGAGATGACATTCCCACACTCTAGACGGTTTCACACAAGCTAGCCAAACCCGCAGCCTCAAACTGGCGGACTGTGAAATCACCGTCAGGACTAGAGTGAGTCCATCACAGTGGGAGGGCGGGATGAAAGGGGGGGGGGGCGCGAATGATCAGGACTGGGTGGGGGAAGGAAAGAGGGGCAGGGAGAAGTGACATTTGGAAGTAGCAGCATGGCTGTATGATCTGGTTCTGATATCCTCATTAAGACTGACATTATACCTCCAGCTATTCTGTGTCCAACTGCTTCTTTGTTGGTTTTCCCAAACGGACTCTCTCTGTCTGTTCACCCAAATACGAGAGAGAAACATCCTAATGAGTGGAAATCTTTGGGGAGTTTAATTTAGTTTATTTGCCAAAAGTTAAAATTAAAAGGATGTTTAATGCATGTATGCTAAACGCAGAAGAGGAATCAGCCACAGATTAGCCTGGCTCTGCCTAACAGCACCTCTAAAGGTCACCGACTAACACAGCATATCTTGTTTGTTTAATTTGTAGAGAAATTCCAGTCTGGAGCCTGGGGTCTGGAGTTACTGCTAATTACTTGGCAACCTCACTGCGATGACAAGACTCCATGAAGTCACTTCTGTCAGCCAAGAAAAGGTCCAGCATGTGACAATCCTCATAAAACCTTTTATTACAAAGACGTTTGTGTCGCCTACATTTCCGATTTTTTCATACCTCTGGACATAGCCATTGTATAACTTGCATAGAGGCGTGACAGTGGTATCAAGGTAAATCTCAGCAAGAAAATGAATAGAAAACTAAAAACAAGCCCTACCTACGAGTACTAGGTACACTAGGTACAACGCAACCTACGAGTGTGGATCCCCAAGTCAAGCCCATTGTGTCCCAACGGGCTCTGACGGGTTTGGACAACATTTTTTAAATGCTTTTCGGGTTCGGGTTGACTTTAATGATGTTGGCTAGTGTGTTGCACGTGCCTGTAATCAGGGAAAACGACAGATCAGGTTTGGATACAAAAAAACATAAATCCCTTTCAGGTTGGGGTTGGTCTCTGTTTGTTTTTCTCCTGGGCTCGGACGGGTTTGGGCAGTAAATTTCAGCCTGACTCTAATGAGCACCATAAGGAAATGTTTATCACCATCCACTCTGCCACATGGAAGGAAATATCTCAAAGGCAAAAATCACACAAAATGGTTTAATAAAGCCAAACCTATTTGCATGGCTAGACAGAAGTGAGAAAATGTGTTTTTTGTGTGCGATTTGGATTAAGTGACCCTTTAATATCAGGGACAAAGAAAAAGAAAACCGGAGACTTTTCCTCCTGTAATGGGCGATAAAACACCTCTGGAAACTTCTCTTTTCTCCGCACAAAGCCACGATAACACAAGTGGATGTGTGCCCTCCGATAATAAAAGCCGTATCACAAAGGTTTGTTCACAAAGCAGAGTGCTCTGCTCACCACCGTACTTTAATTAAGTCTCCTAAACAGCCCTCAGTGCAGATGTAATAAACCTGATATGGAGCAAATGAAGAAGCCCTGAATGAATGGTCTTTGCAGCTGAGCTCTTTTCCAAGACACTGAATGGACAATCCTCCGCACGATTCGTCTTGTTCTTCCAAACTCGAAACTCTCTTCTATGAAATAAGTTAACGGCAGATGGTTTGGCTTCGTCCAGCCATGCATATATGTCTCTTTACGGATATATTTCCAATTCAGCGTCTTCAGCACCCTGTAGACGATGAGGTTATTTTGGCCATTAGAATGTTCCTGTGAAAGCACCCAGTGTTTTTGTTTACAAGTCCCAACCGTCAACAAAGTTACTGTGGGCAATTGGCAGTCCCCGTCGCTAACTTTTTAACGAAGTGTTGTGCCAATATTTTCTCTACTTGGAAGGGTAAACAGTCCTTGTTTACGCAAGTGCTACTTTGGAATTAAAAAAAGAAGAAAACCCGGGGTGCAAGTGTTAGAAATTGTGTGAAATTTTAATGATTTCTTCTCGTCTCTTTATTTCCAGTGCTTTATTGAGTTCTCCTGTATATCTGAAGGTTTCTCTCATTTTGATGTCGGTACGTGTCTGTGTACGGACGGATGTACGATTAGGACTGGCAGGTTAGTGATCTTAGCCAGTAGCAGGGAGACGCATGACATTTATTTTTCAAACCTCCCCCCGACCCCGAGGATGAAAAATGCATGTCTGGAGCTTAGCCAAGGCGGTTTGGGTAATCATTTATGCCAGTGTCTCCAGTCCCGTGTCTCGACCTTACTGGTTGGGTATCTGACAGGTGATGCGTGATGCCTCGTTCTCCCTCGGCCTCCTACCAGCCCTTCTCCTGTCCACATTGCCTCCTGCGCAACCCCTGAGAGGATGCTGTCAGTCCACCCTCCTTTGATAAGCACCTGTCAAGTTTCCACCTTGACCCGGAGTCAGCTCACGATCCGCAGTTCCCCTTCTGCCTCCCTCCACTGCTGTCCCGGTCTTTTTGTCACCTTTACGGCTCCCTCTTAAATCTTCTCCATGTTTCTCTTTATGTAAGCGCACCAACCACAAAGACATTTTGCTCTTTGTCATATGCAAAGACGAACTATAAATTATATATCTGTATTTGACAGATGTGTTCACTGAAAATAGTCCTGTGTGGTAAAACGTTTGAAAATGAAATTGGGTGATGCAAACGCTGCACACAGGTTTAGTTTATTGGTAAAAATGAGCACCTGAATTTCCATTTCTTCAGAGTAAAGGCTCAGCGTAAGATACGGAAACGGATGGAGCCTTCTGTCTGTTCTTTTGTTCTTTTGTCTTCTGAAGTCTTAAGGACACAGATGCAACTGACCAAGCAGAGCAGTGTGTGATCCGCATGCGAACGCTGGCTCCGGAGGAAAACAGTGAACATTTAGGTTAAAACTTGGTGTTAATGACCTCATTTGGAGTCAAATTTGAATGTCGGGGCTTGGATGACACCACAGGAGCAGTGTGGAGGCATTTTATGTTTTTTTTTTTCTGTTGATTTTTTACATTTGAAGTCTCGGTCACCATTTACTTCAATTAAATTGGATTTTGGTTGCAAAGCTGTTTACCCATGAGACTCCAAAAGGGTTTTGTCGACTCAAACACTGGGTTGAACTATCCCTTTAACAAGCAAGCCGATGCAAAGGGCACATTGGAAGTAAGGTGGCTGTTATATCACTTGAAATGTCTTTTGGTACATAAAGGCAGCATTAAAGAGCCTTAAGGAGGATTCAAGAGACAGATGAAGCAGGTGTGATTAGTGTCCTTGCATAACAATCCTGGATGAAAGTGGCGTAAAGCAGGGGGATTGATTGTGATCCTGTCCAGATGGATCCAAATGACTGAGGTGGTGGTTTGCCATCCCCGGCGTGGTGAGAGAAGAGGCAGGAGATTTGGTTCGCATTTGTGTTAAGGAGACCTTGACAGACCACAGCACGGTTAGCTAACTTAATTCCAAGATGTCAGGACTGCAGTCTTGCACAGGTCATGGGGGAAAAAAAACCAGGGAGGAAACCCAAGAGGTCAAGGTGAATTGAGTCGGGAGGGAGGATAAGAGAGACAAAAAGAGGGCAGGGAAAGAGAGGAAGAGCCAGCTGGTGACTTTGTCGTCGATCTAAATTATAACGTACAACCAATTTACTCTCATTTGCTGTGCAATTGGCTGGGAAATTTGTTTAGATCGTTTCCCCAGAGAAAACAGAGGGAAGGGGCTCTCAGAGTGTGAGGTGGTTGGGGGGGAGGTGGTTTTAATGTCACACTGAACAGCCGTGTCATCCACTCATTTACTGTGCTAGTCCCAAATTACACCAGCGCATTCTATGTATAGGGAAACTGTACGTGTGACAACGAAGGGAAACACACGTGAGTTGTATGTTCAAAAGATCTCGATATCGATACAGAAGAAAGTGTATTTGATAGATGACCTAGAACCTTGACAGACAATAATGAAGACATTGTCTAATAGGAGATGACAGGGCTTCAGCAGAACCAATAAAAAACAGAACTGTCACAAAGCGGATTCAATTCAACTTCTGTCATTTCACTGAACTCTGCATTTTCCCCTCAAGGGAAAGAGACATAATTAGGTTGACGTAACAAGGATTCATTGAAACCACATCATAAGTTACATATAACGTCCACAATGTGTCTCATTAATTAGTCTCATGTTCCACAACAAAGGTTGTATATACTGTATGAGAGATAATAAACATTACGTTCAAAATGTGATGCTTTCACTAACTCAGAACGACAACTAAATCTACACGAACCTCCCACAGAGGGAGCTCTTTGGTCTCCATCCTTGTCAGGCGTGTTGCACGTGGTGACACGTTTGTGCCCCTGTTACTGTCAGGATGACAGCGGGACTGAGAAAAGGTCTGCTGGTCGTTTAAAGGTTGGTTTACATTTAAAGTCCAGAGAGGCTTAGTGCAGAGTAAGAGCACTGCAGGTGGACATAATGCTGTGTCAGACATTTGGGTCTCGGCCAGCTGTTCTCTTTATCCTCCCTCCATCTTTTCTCTTCTCTCTCTCTCGTGTGCATGTGTGTGTGTGCACCTGCATGCATGTGCTGGTGCAACACTCAGAATGCACACACTTCTGATTACCCCAGAGGCCATTGCTCCCTATTAACCTTCGTACCCTCCTTCCTCCCCTGTTCTCCACTGGCTCATATACTTTGCACAGTAAGACTTTGAGAGATGGGGTGATGCCAAAATATAGTTCCCTTGTTGAACTCTGACCTATAACTACTGACATGGAACTCATCCAAGAGGCTCTTTAGCCCGCTGCTGGTGCATATAGAGGGATTTCTGCCAGGTTTGTACCTACACTGCAGCTCGTGAGACTTCAAGATTCATTCAGACATTCCTCTTCTTCGTTTAGCGACAGACTAAGTGTAGTAGAAATTATCTAATCAATACTACCACAAGGTAATTATACTAAAGACATGGTATTATAATGTCAGAATAACCCGTAGTAGTGTGATTTACTGTTTTCACTCAGTACCTGATTATCTGCTGCATCTGTAGCCGGTCGGGATCTGAGGCTGAGAAGGTCGTCAGGCTGGTGCCGGCGGGGACACCCTCCTCAAAGCGGATGGGTTTCGGGTTTGTGGGGAAATAAGGAGGTTCGTTGACATCCTGGACAGATATGGTGACCCCAGCGGTGGACTGGAGCGAAGACTGAATGCCATTGGCCAGGTGGGCCTGGTTGGACACCACCACCGTCAGCATGAAGGCCCGGTTCATCTCAAAGTCTACGGGCTAGAGGAAGAACAGAAGTTAAATTGAATTCAAGGAGTTGAAACTTCATCGAGAACATAGTTTATGGACGATTGAAATTCAGCATGAAAACCCTTCATACTTGAGCACTACAACAATGTACATTTGTTACCATATTTATATGGTAATTATTGCATTGGTATCAGTGACGTCTAACTGACTCCAAAGTGTCGACAAATTTGTTTGTCTTCATTAATTCTCAAGTTACGAGCATTAGGTAAATAAACTGTGATAACAAGAGAAATAATAAAGTACAGGTTTTTGTTTGGCTTGCACAAACAATATTTGTATGTGTATAGAGGAAACGCTGGATGATATTCATTAGGTCCTTGTATAATCTTTTCTTACACATATGCTTCCTTAATTACAAAACTACAGCCTTTGTTCTTGATTTACAGGTAAAAATAAAAACAAGGCCATTTCTCCTTCGATGGGAAAACACAACACAACAGCTACAGTTAGCAGTGTATTATTGTTATTATAAAATTTTTATGAGTAAACCATGTCAAGTGTTAAAGCATAAGTGTCCTATAAATATTATGCTGATTACGGTGTTAAAACCCCTGTCAACATTTCTCTTTCCCCTGTGGCTGTGGAATATGTGTTCAACCTTGTTGATGATAAAGGACAAGATAAATGAACAGATGTTGTGACAAGTGGACACACACACACACACACACACACACACACACACACACACACACACACACACACACATAAATACACAGACACGCAGGCACACACAGGATAGGAGGATACAGCAAGGCCTAAACTATTCATAGGGTGCTCTTTGGCATGATTTTGCCTTTTGAGTGTGTGTGTGTGAGTGTGTGTGTGTGTGTGTGTGTGTGCACTCTACAGGGGGGTTTGCCAGCTGAGCCTAAACCAGACTGACAGTGCCGTGCTCTCCTAATGAAGACTACACAATCAGGTTCAAATGACAACAACAAGAAGCAAGGAAACAAAAAAGAAAACAAATTAAGCTGCTGGTCCATTTCTGCACGGGCAGATGGTGATTACCGCCGCGAGGCTTGTGTCTGTGGTGTTTGATGGTGATGTTAATGACGTTGAGCACATCTGTATGTTGCACTGCCTCAGTGTTATCAATGGACAGCGTGGCGGCAAACCTCTGATATAAAAAAACATCCTTGATCACGCAGCCTGGCTGACAAGGGCACAGGAGTGGATATGTCTGTGTGTGTTTGTCTGTGTATGTGGACACACACACAAGTTTAAGTAAATGTAAGCACGAGTGTGGATACGTGTGTGACCCCATGGTGCAGTGGGAACCCATTTACAGGCGAGCCACGCTCAGGGCTCTTTGATCTACGGACAGTGGTATTCAGAGCACAGGGAGGTCTGGAGTATAGCTGTAGGCAAACTAAAGCACAAACAAACCCTGAGGGATGCCAGAGGGGTCAAAGGTCAATAACATGGCTTCCATCTTTAGCCCACGAGCCATCACATCTTACATCTCCTCTGTATCGCCTCGCTGGTTCCTCTCTTACCTGTTTACCTAATTTGTTCTGCTGGACTCCAACTTCCCACCCCCTCGTCTATCCCCCCCCCCATCAGCAACGTCTGTGTGATCTATTCCCTGTGGTCCGCATCTCTCGATCCACGGATATCTGTCTTCGCATCACTTCTCCTCACTTCCCCTGTCATCTTCTGTGCTTATCATAAGCTGTGATTTACATATCCTAATGACTCATGTGAACCAAGCGGGTCTGCTTGTGTGTTTTCATCCATGCTTGTTTGTCTACAGGCTTTATTACCATGCGGCAAAACTACGTCTCATAAACTCCCCGGAGAGCAGAGTAAATGTGTGACATGTTCTGGGTGCGACCTCAGCCCTTGTTTACAGAGGAGCCCAGGTCCCTTCAGGAAAATTGAGGCATACCTGGGTGTCACTGTGTTTCTATGTGTCGACACAAGTAGCAGCAGATGCCTTGTTAAAAATAGGAACACCGAGGTAGTATCTACTTTTGGCTTCTTGATTTTACCCATCGTACCTTGTCTGATGTGAACCATTCTGGCTCCTCTTCCCCTGGAGCTAGCTTAAGCCCCTCTGTTTACTTGTGGAGACAGTCTATTTCTCATCTCTTCCCAGGAGGTGTCCTGTCTGTTATTTCATGATTTCCTGATAATCTCCCATGGGTCTCCATGGAAGCTCACGGCTACCCGGCTGCCTGCTGACTTTTACATAAGGGTGTCAGAGGAATGGATTATAAAAGGCAGTCATCTAGAGATAATGAAGAGAAGCAAAATGCCAATGCTCATTGCTCTGGGTGCAGTGGGAATTACAGGGAGATGTTATTGCAGTTTTTTCAAACATTACTGTGCAATGCGATTTGCAAGAGTGAGGTACACGAGAATAATACCCTTGGGTCACCAGGGTCATGAAAATAAACTAGTTATTTCTTCAAAACACGACAGGCGACATGATAATCACATTCACTGTGAACCACTCATGGATTGGCACACAAATCCTAAAGGCCATTCAACAGGAAGCCTATTTACACACTAAACATACACACACACACACACACACAGAAGATACCATGAAGATCTGTTGTCCATTATCTGTATATTTTCCTGAATGGTTTTAAAACTCTCCGGACAAGCTGCGTCTGAGAGGTTGAACACGAACACACAAGGTTGTTACAAGACATAGCTTTGTTGTTGCTGTCATTTACCGCAGCGGCCAGCACATTATGGGTGTATAAGAACCGTTGCCTTTGTAATTGAGAAATCAATACCTAATTTGCTACAGTGGTCTCGCCAGCCATTGTGTTCGAGTCCGTGCATGAGTGTATGAGCTGTTTCTGAAGGGTGCGGCGGCCTCCAATCCCTCATTTGGACATAAAGGGGCACATGAAAGGCAAAGACCCCAGCATGTCCCCATTTAACTTATAGCCTGTTATTGTTGCTTGTGCACGTTCCAGAGGGGATGTCACATTCAAATCAGAAAAAAAAGAGATGACGCTGTTTCTTCTACACAGCTCTATATAGACTGGTGTCTTACCTTAACCACAGTGACCATGCCGTCATTGGTGACGGGGTCAGTGCGGATAGTGAAGTGCCCGGACGGGTCGCCGCTGATGATTCTGTAAATCGCGTTCCAGTTTGGCGAGTGTGGTTGGTCGGCATCGATCACTGTCAGATTAGCCACCACAACGTCCACTCGATTCTCCGGGACCTCACCGGAAAACTGCAGAGGGAGAGTCAAATGTTACTTTGTAAGATGCTGCTTTGAAATATCTTCCCTAACCCATCTTCAGCTGTTTGAGAGAGGCCTTTTTTTTTTTTTTACAACAAGCCACTAAGTGCCTATCTCTCCAGTCCTCCTTTCAGGTTTTCAGGTAGAGTAGGTTTAATGACCTCGCTTTTAGGACCACTGAGTCAAGCAGTAAACCCAGTTGCAGACCAGCAAGCTCCTCCACACCGAGCTGGCATCGCTCCAGTTTCAAGTGTTCTTCATTTTTTCTGTATTCCCGTTTGCAGCCTTGATGAGCACAAATATTTTGTTCCTTTGAAATCCAGAGCGACAGAGAAGGAGAGAAGGAGGACCAGCAGCGGCGGAGAGGGTTAAAACAGCTGTTTGAGTGTATACGAGTGGCTTTTAGTTGTCCCCGTGCTGTACAAACACATGTGCTTTGTCCCGATAAGCCTGATGAGGAGTGAGCCGCTGTCTGTCATGTGTCTGTTATGGTGGGGATTGATCAAAGCCACATAGGCTCAGGGGATAAAACCCACAGAGGCGAACCAACCCGTAAAAAAAACATGAGTCGACCGCAGCCCCACCTTCACGACAAACCCTATCAACTCTTAACCAATGAGGGGGTCAGAGGGTGAGCATGTTGACACGTCCTCATCTAGAAGCAACAGGCATGTAGCACTACACAGTCACCGTGTCACTACTGGTAACAAGCGTGGAAGAGCCACTGAGCGGCTTATGTGAGTGTAGGATATCAAAGAGCAAAGCCCCAGACCAAACACTCGGAAGGACCATAATACCCTGCCTGGCAACCCTCGCATCACCCAGCAAACAGCCGACAGCAGCGGGCAGATTAGGAGGCTGCGTCAGGAGAGCTGTTCAGAGACTCAATGACATTCTTAAGACAACAGACATGTCCGGGTGGTCGTGATACACTGCCTGCATTGGATAAGTAGGCATGCTGTCGTATGTTTGTGTCAGAGCGAGTGTGTGTATGTGTGGTTTATTACTGGGGTCGGGGTTCAGGGACCAATGGCGATTCAGTAAAATACAACTCCAGATATCTCTTAAGCTCCTATGACCCTCGAGCATCTTCTTTCTCTGTGCACAGCAACACCTAAGGCAAAGTGTTAACCAGGGGGGGGGGGGGGGGGGGGGGGGGGTTGGCTGGGGTTACGTCAGGCATCCAAAGCTTGTGTGGAAAGAGTCACATTTCCTTCAATCATTCAATTCAAACATTTTGCAAATAAATCCCAAATGGTTCATTGAAAAGGAAAATGTTGAAAAGCACAGCGTTGTGTAAACAGCAATTTAAGGAGGTGCAGGAAGTCAACTATGAGTCCCAAACAACACCGCGGTAAATACACATCACTCCCCGGAAATTAAAATCTGTCATCTGTGATTGTAATATAGAATCTGGTAGAACTGTTTTCTGCTCTGATCGACTGAACTGAAGAATTAAGTGTCTTTCAACAAAAACAAAATAAGAATCTAAAGAGAAAAATAAAAAAAAATCCCAATTCTTCTCCTTATTTTGCTCAACTTGACGGCTTCTCCATCTCTTTAGGACTTCCTCTCATGTTATTGTCAATGATGCATTGTGATGCATGTTTGCTTGTGAGTTTTAAGAGAGCAGTAGAGTCTCTCTTTGAAAAGGATTGGGGGCTGTTCTCTCTCTTTCACTCGCCTGATGAATATTGTTTTGACACTCGATGGTTCGAGCGGTGAAGTAGAAGTTGCTGCACGGCCGTGGTGTCTTTCAGCTCAGGCTCAGCGTCTCTCTGATCCGGTAGCTCTCCCTGCTATGATACTGTCCCTGGGAGGGGGTGTGTGTGTGTGTGTGTGTGGGGGGGGGGTGGGTGAGGGTCTTGCGATTGTGACTGGCACAGAGTGCAGTTGACTT
Source organism: Verasper variegatus (assembly GCA_026259375.1). NCBI lineage: Eukaryota > Metazoa > Chordata > Actinopteri > Pleuronectiformes > Pleuronectidae > Verasper > Verasper variegatus. The sequence goes on from CM048045.1 coordinate 19,027,707, forward strand.
TCTCGCAGCACTTGACAAAACACTTCTTGCCAACACCCTCACCCGCCTGTCACCGTGTTGGCACACGGGGGAAAGACTAAAGCGGGCGAGAGGAGAGAGAGGAGAAGTGACAGGATACTTCATCACAGGGACTTTGTGCAGGATTTCTACTGCAGTGCTCCGTCGGCCTCCTTCGCTCACCGTCCTCACAGAGATGTGTTGACTGCTTGATTGTGGGACCGTACACTTAATTACAAAGCATTCAGTACAATATACTGTAGCACCTCTGGTCAACAAACCCATTAACAGCCACTAACTTTTTTCTGAAATGGGACGGGATACAATCAGCATTCAAAGGACTCTGCAGTCGAATCCGATCAGTCGCTGTGGGAACACGACACCCGGGTGAACCCGCTTTTTCTTCACATCATGCAAGATGCAACCCAGGTGAGACAGCGAGGAGAGAGAGCTTCTCAGTCTCCAACGTGTTTGTGATGACGAATGTGACTTAGAGGGGGAGAAAACTGAACGGCAATGAGAAAGGAGTCATTTGTGTGAAAGAGACGTTCAGGAGATACGGATATTGTTTTTTGCGGCGCACTGAAAACATAAACAAAGCGAAGAGATAAACAACTTTTTCTGGTGAATCCTATTCATCTGCATCACAGAGAAAAGATGCAGCGCATGCATGCAGCCTCCGAGTGCAGCACCCAGAGCCTTCACACATGCACCACCCTTTGCCGCCTTGAAAAATAGGCCACCCTCTGATAGACGTGATGAAATATTAATCATCAACATTAAAGACAAATTCCCCCCCAAACTTTATATTTCTGGGACACAGTGAAAGATCTACAGGGTTTATTGCAAACACTAAATATTTGCATAATGGCCTGCGTTCTCAACAAAATGGGCTTTTTTCGTTATCCCGCCACTGAAGCGGGTGATTTATGAAAGTCGTGGGTAAAGAGTGCTCAGCTCGTCGTGGCTCTAAAACGACGAGATTTATCATCGGTTTCCATGATGTGCTGATGGAAATGCACTGGAATAGAGTTAGAGAATATTAATCTATTACTGGCCACAATCATCAGTACAACACCATCAGAGGAGAATCCCAATGCAAAGAAGGGGGGGGGGGGGGGGGGGGGTTGCCAAGTCAGGAAAGGCCCCTGATTTACAATGAGACATGTCTATGCTTTATCACTGCTGCTGTAGAAAATAGCTCCTTTGACTAAACAATCCTTCATCCTTCCTCCTCCCGCCATCACTCTCCCAACGCTTCCACCCCCCGCTGCATTTTTCATCTTGGATTCTAGTGGTGGTCCAGTCATCGACTCCTCTCCCCTCTTTGTTGTCATTTTTCTCCCACCCTCTTCTTCATGTCTCCCCCCCCCCTTCTCTGTCCGTACATTTTCTTCAGCGTGTGATATCGCAGCTCTCTGATGAGCTCTAAGGCTGATGCATGCTCGCCGCCATTGATAATTCATCATTACAAGGGACTTAATAGCCCCCAGGGTAAAAGCTAATGCTAACGGCTTCCAACTCAAAGAGCCGAGGCTACAGTAGAACTGCTGATGCTGCTTCGGCTGCTTTGCCTGCAGCTGCGGAGCTAAGAGCTGCATCTGCCTGCGAGGATCGTGCTCTCATCGCGGAGGAAGCCGTAGTGACACCCGCAAGGATTTCCTACCTCGAAAATAGAATGCAGACAAATGGACGCCATCTTTACATCCCTAAACAAATGCATGCCTTTGCCACAATAAAATAAATGTTGACTCTCTCAGCCATGAAAATAACAAATCTAGTTTTTTTTCCCCAATCCGTCAATGAGAAATATTACCACCACCTCATATGACACGCACACGTCTAATGATTCAGTGGCTCGGAGATAAATAATCTAGAGAGTTATAAATAATAAAACGAGCTTAACTTTTGAACAATTCTTTTTTCGTTTTAACTTCACTCATTAATTTAGTGATGACGTTGCTGAATTTCACCACCAGTGATGCCATACATTATATCCAGTGCATTACTCTGGGCTTCGGAGTTTCACCTCCTTCTAATAATGACCGTCCGTAATGTCATCATCATTCTAAATATCCCAATCACGACAACAATCATTAACAATTTGCTGGCTCTAGTTTTTTTTTTTTGCTGATGAAAGGCCAATGATATGGATTCATTTTTCTCTTGTGTGTGTGTACAAGGAAATTAGCACGTAGCATTTGCACTCCATAACCCACCCTCACTGTCTCTGTAGAAATATGTGCAACAATGCAGGTGTAATTACCTTCTTTCTCCTTTCTTTATTCAATTGCTCTTTCTTCTCTTCTTTAATGTCATTCACTTACTACACTATTAGTATATTTAAACTCTGATAAAAAACACTTGGGTGGATTTTCCCCTCTGTTTTACAAAAAATCTCCGTCCAGATCAAAAACCACTACGAACACTCCAGGACCAGTAGGCGGTGATAAAGTCTCCATCAATGATTGGTCAAATACCAGATAAGAGCAACGTGGTCCAAGTAGCTTTGGGCGAGGCTGACACCTGCGGTGTCATGTGGTGCAATTTTAAATTTAGCTGCAAACTTGTAATCAGACAGTGCTAGATAAATGTAGAGAAACCTATATATAACCAATACATATACCTATATACAGCCATTGTTGTTTAGGGCACATGCTCATTAGATAAGCAACAGTGCAAAACCCTCTCCATCTTAAAACAGTGACCCCCCCTTTCCCCGCCCCTCTCATTTGTAGCCACTCACAGTTCTGGAGGTCAACATGGGAGGGTTGTCGTTGATGTCGGTGACCGTGATGATGGCGGTGGCCGTGTTGGAGAGGCCGAAGTTCAGGTTGCCCTCCATGTCCGTGGCCTGCACGATGATGGTATACTGGGACACTTTCTGTTGAAGGTAGAGAGGGAAAAGACAACAGTGTGCAGTTATTGTCTGCCAAGCAGCTTTCACTTTCTCTCGTCCAAACAGCAGCAGCCACATTCTGTGATTCCCCGGAGGAGAAAAGAAAAGCCGAGCCTGTGCTCTGCTGCATCGTCACTGTCCACAGTCTTATGTGGAAAGCAGAACTGCAAGGGTGAAGTCTTTTTATCCGACTAACTTGAAACCTCCTCACGAAACATTTCCTGCCTTCACACCATCTGCAGCGGCTGAACTGTGAAGCCTCGCCATCGTCAAAGACACCGCTCGCCGCCCCTGATGGACAGATGTGAGGACAACGTTCTGACTGACAGAGATTAATCGACTATCTATGGAGACATAATATGAGACAATGATAAATGCCATTTTATCTTTGAAATCTGGAAGCTGCAATGTGCTTCTCTTATTTGTGTTTTTGCACTTTTTGCATCCTCCTTCCCTCCCCAAGCCTCCTCTCTCTTCCCTGGCATCCTCCGTCTCTTCTCCTGTCCCATGGTGCAGTTAATGGGCTGCAGGAAGGATGGAGCCCAGGAGCCGACTGTCTGGATAATGTGTCTCGTCACTGAGATTCCCAATTACATTCCCAGTCTCTCTCTCACCTGCTAATTACCGAGTAAATATCCCAATTAGGCCAGGACGCCACATCAGGAGGATTAGACAGCTCCTCTCAGAACCCCTCATCTTGATGCCAGACAAGATGCTGAACTCGAACCTTGCACTCACGCTCTCATTAACACCCACACGTACACACAAGCGTAGACCGGCACTCACACAGAAACACACACACAGCGTTTTTTCCCCGTATCTTGTTTTAAAAGCAGTGCTCGCCTGACTGTCCCATCAGCCCGTGTGTTCAGCGTGTACACAACACTCTCACTAATTAGACAAGGGAGTAATTATGTAGAGCTCCCCCCTGAACCTCTCAGCTTTGCAACAACACAGCGGCATGACCAGGTTCCTCTGGAGAGCCGAGGTCTGTTACTGTCAACAAGCTTTTTAAAAGTCCGCTGCAGACCAGTGCAAGCCTTCAGAGGAGAGTCGGTGTGGAAGTTTATAAAAGGAGAGGAAGAAGACATTTCAAAAGTAAAGAACAGAGGGGAGGAGGAGAGACAGCAGGGGAGGCAGCGGAGGCACAAGGGAGGAGGGATACCAAAAATAGATGCCTGTGTATTTTATTATTTTTATTTTTTTCGAGGAACCTTACACCTCCAACAACCCAGCCGAGGAAGGGAAGGGAGAAGCAGAAACTTTTCAAGTTTCAAAGGGCCAAAGTGCTGACGAAAAGTGGACCAGGGAAACACTGCAGTCTGCATCTTCCCTTTCAGTCTATGTACAGTAAAGTATAGAAGCTCAGCTTTTTTTCTCTGCAAGGTTTTAGACTTTTATCTGCTCTGAAAGGAGAATGTCTTAACAGGAGTGTGTATATGTTTACTTCAGTCAACGTCTGGCCCTGTGAGAACCAATTTGAGTTTTAGAGAGAGAGAGAGAGAGAGAGAGGGCATTTCTTGGGAAAGATCCTCGTTTCACACAGTTTTAGTGTTAACTGTTTTAAGGTTACGGCAAGAATCTGGGTTAGCTTCCAGGTTGGGATTAAACATTTTGTTGCGTAAATTAAAGATCTGAAACCCATGATTTAGACCCTTTATTAAGATGCTGATACAGACACACTGTCCAAGGTAATGACCCGGGAGGCCGGACCTGGTAGCCCTGGATTCTGAGGCTTGGGTCCTCCTGCAGCGGCCCCAACTTTCATTCTGACCAGGCCCTTTGCTGCGTGTTTCTCCCATTTCACACTTGAACTGTCCTCTCAATAAAGGCGAAATGGCCCAAACATCTCTTTTTTAAAAGGTTCAAATTAGCTCTGCGCGGTTGACAAATTTGTCAACAAGCATGACCTCGGGTGAAGAGAAGTGATGCTGCTCAGGGCTTTACTGTCTGTCTAAGTAGGGGTGCTCTGTTTTGGCTGGTTTGACACTTGTTTCTTTCTATAGAATATGGTCAATGTGAATATAGCACACAGTCACATCCATCAGCCGAACCTCCCCTCATACCTCTCAAACTCATCCAATGTCTCATGTCGATCACCCCATCTTCTTTGCCAAATTCCCACTCGCTCGCTCTGCCCTCATCATAATACCCCATCAGCCTTGCTCTGTTTTCGTTCAATCGCTCCCTCCAGTTTCCTTCTCCCACCTCCATTTCCTGTGTTTTATCGAGTATAGATGTGATTATATGGGCTTTTGTGTTTGCCTGACAGGTGTCAAGGGCATTCCATCTCAGATATTTCCACTCTGTCTTCACCACACAAACGCACACATACAACACAACGTGAGCAGCCCAATGCAGCGTGATGTGTTGTTAATGGGTCTGTCGCCGGTGACAGTCCGGGACGATGATCTGTCTCCGAGATTTCTTTGCAGGGTTTGTCTTTGGCATATCGATGCCGCATGAATACACACATTTGGATGTCGGCACAACTTTTATAGCTCCATAAACAAGGTGACCGCAGAAGCAGGCAATTTAGTGTGAAAAAAAGATGACTTGATGTGGGTTTGTGTGTGTGAGTGTGTGTGTGGTGACGAGTGACTACAAAACATTTTAAAGTCAGATCTCAGGGTGTTGTCAACAAACAATGATTAAGGTATATCTTTGAACTGGTTGAGTTCTTAGTGTTTTTAACGACAGAATCATTAATTTAAAAGATTGGGGATGACGAGGACCAACCTCTCGATCGAGACCAGGCGCCACCGTCACGATATCTCCCGTCTCGCTGTTGATGGTGAACATGTTGGGAATGGGGCTGTGCGGCGTCTGGGACAGGATCCGATAGCGCACCATTCCGTTAGCGGTGGTGTTGTCGTCGGCATCGAACGCCGCCAGGTGCATCACATACGTTCCTGAGGAAGACAATAACATTATTCAACATTTATTCAACAGAACACAAGTAGTCAAATAACAGAAAATAGAAATAACTACGTCGATTTAAATTGTTGTCATTTATTAAACCTTTATCTGTGTTAACGTAAGACTGGGTGACATTTTAATGATAATGACATAACACAAGTGTCCTTTTTAGTGAAGGACAGTTGAATCTATTGGATACAAATGCACCCATAACTGCTTCAATACACCTTAATACACTCTGATTACAGCTTAAAGGCCCATTTACACTTCAACTTACAGATGTAACCCTCTGTCTGAAACGTTTTCTAACTATTCTTGTGTTGCTGAATTGACTAATATTGAGATAGGGCTACACTATGTTTTAAAATGTCATAGATAAACAGTTACATTGTAAAACTGAATCTTGGGGATGGAACCTAAGCACTATTCTGTGTTTGTTAATAAAACATTTCTCTGTCCCTATTTAACTGATCATTTTGTGCGACCAGACCTTTTATTAGATCGTTAAACAAGAGGAAGAAATGCACTGTGCAATACTATCTGTGATCAACCATCCTACAAACAGATTTAAAATGATATACACTGGTATTATTCACACACTGATGCTGGTTAATGTGAAGATAAAAGTGGTTAATATACCATAACATGTCCCATAACAATTTATATTTGTTATATATATATATATATATACCAGCATATAAATGGTGGACACATATTTTGCAAATAGGCAATAACATAAAGTAGGTCTCCATGCAGATATTACTCTCATTATACTGTACTTTGCATTAATGAGATTATTCTGATATTGATTAGTTTATTACATAGCGAGTGAACAATCTAGATGTTAGATACCAGCAGCTTACACTGATCTTTACAGATAAATGCAAACCTCGAACATGTTCTCTAAATGAAAATGTCTCCACCGTGAAGGGCAAGTAAGCACAGGCATAAATATGTTGACACTGTTGTGTTGCAGAGAATAGGACGCTACCCTTGAACGCTGCCTTTTTTCCTGCCTCCACACACACACACTTGCATAACTCTGTGGCATCACTGCCTGTCACCTAATCTCTCCATCTCTCTCTCTCTCTCTCTCTCTCTCTCTCTCTCTCTCTCTCTCTCTCTCTCTCTCCCTCATGCTCCCCCTCTCTCGTGGCTGACTGTAATAGCCAGAGATAGTGATATCATCCCAGTGACAGCCCCTGTCCGAGGATAATTGTAACCGCAGCTCCCATTTCAAACTTCATTACATTTCAAAGCAACATTTGTCAATGACTCGGCCAGAGGGAGCACTCTGAAAGGCCTCTCAGCGAGACGAGAAATAAAAGCCGGCAGCGAGTGGGGGGGGAGCAAAAGAGAGAAATAGAGGACAGACTCCATATTTGGTTGGATTCCAAGAGGAGTGACTATCAGTCCTTCACCCATCTTTTTTTTTTTTTTCCGATGGAGGGATAGAGAGAGGGAGGTGAAGAATCACAATGGCATCGCATCAGCGGGGTAATTTCATTAAGCTGCACTCTTAGGGGGTTTAATGTGGACCCTTTGTACGGGCGTCCTAAGCTGTGCCTGACAGGATTAGGTCCCCATAATGACTCTTTAATTTGCAAACTAATTCAAGTCTGTAATTGGCCTTCCATTGAAACTACTGGAGCTCTAAATTCTAAAACGCTATTTTTTTATGATTATTGTTTAGCAGAATGTCATGCACGCCACAGAGACGTGTCTGCTGTGTGGGTGGGGGGGCTGAGGGGAAAGGGAAGGCAGGATAGCAGAAGAAGAAAGAGAGAAAGAAAGAAAGATTTTATTGCAATTCTGGTGCAATAAACTTGGGCTCATCAGACTCACACACATGCATGCACACTGAGAGCTCATCTCCGGGATTCTTACGCTCTGAGGTTACACATAAAATGACCCAGTGGTGCTACAGAGTGGCGCATTTAATCCTCAATCTCCTCTCCACCCTGAGCACCTCCTTGCTTTATGGCCACTGCTGAAGCCGACTAAATGAAAAGCCACTATAGGTGACAGATCCTCCGTCTGCTAAATCAGGGGGAATGGAAATTTCACCGTTGGGTCAGAGATTGCCTGGTGCCGTCATACTTACGACACAAGACCAGTCGTTCATTACCCCTCCCTTACAATCACACATTTCTTTCATCTTTAATTAACACCTTTATACTGAAATTGCTCCGGCTTCACACTTGACTTGATGTTCTGTGTACCTGGTTTCGAGCCTTCGTCCACGGAGCCATTGTAGACCTGGTTTTTGAACTCAGGTCTGTTGTCGTTCATGTCAATGACGAAGATGTACAGATCGATGGGGTTCTCCACCTGGTTCCCATTCATGTCCACAGCGTGGGCACGCAACTGAGAAACACAAACACAAAAAGATTAGTTTACATTACAGCACATAGTTATTACTGCAGTTCAGAGAAGTTCCCATTTGAGTCATCCTCATGTTATGATAGTGACACTGGGCACAACACGCACACAACAATATCGATTTTATTTACAGGTAGGGTCTTTGTATTGTTCTGAGGACAAGTTACTGCAAATGACGTTTCTGGGACATCGTTTTACTTTGATGACCGAAACTACATTTTACTGCACTTTAGTCTATAGTTTAGTAAATATATACTAAACACACACATATATATGTCAGAAAAACAAAATAAAAACCCCAATTAATTTGTTGTATTACTTCTGAAAACCACATCTACACCCTGTGTCTGCTGTCGACATCAGTATGCGGCTTAAATTGCTAACTTGTGTTTTGTTTGTGCCTTAAATTTAACAGCAAATTTTCCAAACAGTTGTTGGCATGTTTGAAAATCAATTCTGATAAACACACCCTTACTCTTTCAGAGTATTCCCAACTGTCTCCGCTCACAGACGTAAAGAAACTAAGATGCAACGTTAATAAAACACCAAACAAACTGGGAACAAGTGGATTTCTCCTTCAAAGTAAATACTTTCAAACAGAAAAATACTTAAGCAACGTTTTCTGAATTGGTCATTTTTATCATGCTCAATAACACAATGATGGATAATACGTGTATTTTTGAATTATGAAGTTGAAAAAAGACTAAAACCCAAAGGACAACATTAAGTGGGGTCATAAGTCAAATTCTGGATATTGTTTCTTGTAGATTTATTGCCTTTGCGATCGTGTGCTTTGTCCAGACTTCTTATCTTTTCTACACTTAGTCCCCAGAAGTTTATATTTCAGCAGCACCCAAAACCAGAAACATCTTATTTTAATGGAAGTCGGCTGTGCTGGGAAGCCAAGGTGTCTGTTTCAGGATCACGGCGTTGAATCCCCGGGCCGACATTCGGTTTGAAAGAGAGCAGTGAAATCTCCTCCACAGTCGGCGCATCTCAAAATTCAACGCAGAGGTGCTCAGACCAATGGAATCGCCAACTAGGATTTTCCCCCACAAAGTCTAGACATTTATTACAGGAATCAATACGTGATATAAAAAACAGTCCTGGCTGGTTTCTCTCTTATGAAGTCTGGGGAAATAAAAAAACAGAAACCGAACGAAAGCTTGACAAAAATAGTTATCAGGGAGATGTTGAGTTTGAATAAGTGTTTGTGGTCTGTTGTTTTGCAGCCATATGTGAAGGTCAAAACAACAGACCAAAGTGGCAATTGAAAATTAACTGCTTGCTTCAGTTTAAGGCTGTTTTGATTCACTTCCCCTTACCTGGGAATGTTTATATCCCTGAACATGACTTATTCAGTGATACTCCTGTCAGGTGGTAGCACTGGAGGATATGTTTAGTTTATACGAAGGAGAAAGAAGAAATCTCAGATACTATCTACATCCTGCTCCTAACAACATAGGCTGCTACATATTTATTTTATTAAAAATGTCGGCAATCAATTTCAGAGCAAAGGACCCTCCTACTTATGGGATGTTAAGGATATCCATCGATAGGACGGCCAAGGGACGAGGGAGGGTTCCGTGGCTGGAAGGGGCGTCTGGAAACAGATTGTAACACGAGCCCTTTCTTCCCACCATGTATGGAGAATGGAGGGAATCGTTCTCTTTCCAGCTGAGCCTGTCTGATGGGCATACTACCTGGTCACAAGTGAAATACCCTCTAGGCTCATTTCGTCAGGAAATAGAATAAAAAACATTCACCATCGGCTTCTTCTCCTCAGAGAGGTGAAGATCTCCTCGGCTGCTGCCTGTCCACTCCTCTCCACTCTACGCCTACACTGAAATTGCGTCTTCAGGTCTCCCCGAGGTTAATTTGACTTTACTTTTTCCAGTGCATTGTCTGATCTGTCCTGCACCCAATATCCGCGCACGCTGCCATCGCATCTCGCCGCGCTGGAAGCCAGAACCCCCTTATCTCCCCCCCCAACCCTCATCCCTCCATCCTGCATGCACCCACACCCTAATTCAATAACAGCAGGAGTCAGAGATTACCGGCATGTTTAAAGAAGGCAAAATGTAATTCTGGGTCCACATTAAAGTTATTATCTTGAAAGACAGGGGGAGAAAACAGAGCGTACCATGCAGTGCTCTGCATTTGGCAGAGAGGAAGCATCCTGATAGAGATAACAGCAGGCCAGATGCTCCAAGGTTTTTCTCCTCATAAGAATGCATCTTATGTTGCTTGGCTAGTTTTGAATTTCAGAGTGCTCATTCTTTTGAGAGAAAAAGAACTCGACCATAACTTTCTTCTGTCCTTGCATGAAATATGAAGTAAACAAACGAAAGAGCACAAAGTCAACTTCTAACTTTTGTTTGCTGTGTTGTAGTTTTCCAGGATAATGTTGCTCACAATATTTAAGGTTTTACACGATTCAGTTTAATTGCCGTCTCGTCCCTAACAGCATCAGAGTAATTGATCGGCAACACCTTCCCTCATCTGTTTACATCTTTACCTTGTCTCATCTGGTTTCCCCTTTCAATTTGTATTCCACACCATTAAGGAACATTTCTCCTCCACAGCAAACACTGAATTTAACTAAAGCAGCCTTTAGAAAGCCTTCGCCTTTCTTAACAAATCACCTCATTGATTGGAGTTTCTCGCAGGTATTAATCTGCTCGGCTCCCACTAAAAGGTTGGGCCAGCTCTTTAGGACCGTTACTCAGACTCGGCTCCCATAGAAAAACAAGGACGGCGGTTGGTACAGAGACAGACACAGAACCGTAAAGTGACAAACCCACTGTGGTTACTACACTACGCCGAAACCTTCTTCTCGTGGCGGCAGAAAGACTTGTGGAGAGACTTGCTCAGGCAGAAAAACAAGAAGTTAGTACTTGATTAAATTTTAAATACGCTTTGCCTGACTGACTAATATTTCCATTCTTAGAGCAGCATGCACAGCACAAAGGCTGCAGAGAGATGGCACTTTCATTCAAAAGAAGCAGAGCCAAGGCAGGTGTTGGTATTTATGAGAGAAAATGGCTTCAGACCAGCACGGCCATCAGCCACCATTTCACATTTCTGTTTCATTTTAGGTTTAAATGTCTATAAAGATATACGACATGACTGCTCCTCAAAAGTGAAGGAAGAGCGTCTCGATCGCCCTTCAGGACACGTCGTGAAACCCCTCCTCCTCCATGTTAGTGGATGGGAAATGAAAAAATATTATTTTTCATTTTAGGTATTTCTCATCACACTGATGTATGTCCAAGTGCTCCTATTTGATACATTTTTTTGATGATATAAAACCAGGTGAAACGTCATGATGGTAAATCGAGCGTGTGAATCGACAGGACAGGACTCAGGCTCAAAATGCACAACAAAATGCCACAGTGTTACTATCCTGTGTATTTTAGCCTAACTTCTGCAAAGTGTGAGGAAGAAATGATGCATCACCCATCTTTATATGCAACCTACAGGTTAAACAAACAAACAGTGGTTTTATTCCCCAGCTAAAGGTTAAATGTGATCCGCTGTGAACTCAATGATTGATTATTACTTTCCCTGACTTTATACGTCACTTCATCCTGATGCTTTGCCAATAACACAAGTTTCCATCATTCTTTTCAACATCACTGTGCACTAGACTAATCCTTGCTGTGATTCAATGTGTTCATGCTTAATAATGTAGTGCAATATTCGTATGTAATGTTTATGGAATGGCTTTTCACTTAATGTATCATCTGTTATAGTTTTCCTCATGTGTAACTACACAGATTCTGATTCAAACCCACTTCTGTTGAGGTGGTAAAGGAACTGTTTGTGTCAAAGGGTTTAACGGCTTTAGAATAATCTTCACTGAGTTTCATCTCAAAGGTCATCGCCGGTGTGGTGTGCATGGACGTGTGTGTGTGTGTGTGTGTGTGTGTGTGAGGCCGAGAGAAAGAGGGGAGAGAGACACTCACATGGTAAGAAGAGCGATGTTCTCGATCAAGAGGTTTGGTGACGAACATCTTCCCGACCACAGGGGTCGATACTGAACACCTCATTGGGCGGTTGATCCGCTCCCACCCCTGTGATGCTGTATCGGATCGAGATGTCCTGGTCCTGGTCGGAGCGAATCTGCATCACATGAAAGAGAAGAACAGGAAATCAATGGAGAGATTATCGGCCTCATGATGTGTTTCTAGAAGCGATGCCACTTTCTATCTTATTTTTGTCTCTACCCCAAAAAACTAAAGTCATTCACACAGAGCCCCACGGCCAACCTACACCTATTGGTGAAATATACACAGTGAGGGGTTTATTATTCAAGCACCACACTGTGAAATATAAAAACTCCAGAGTTTAATAATCTAAGAAACCTGATAGTACATATTATTCACTGGAAACACACACACACACACACACACACACACACACACACACACACGGGCATTTGGAGGTAGCACATACTCAAGGATTCCATTAGTGCTGCTGCATGGAGCACTATGCATTCGGTTTGGCAGAATTGGACTGCTTCAAAAGAGAAAATTTAAATTCAATATTTCTGGGAGGGATAAATAAAATGGACATTTATTTACTTTGATGGTCAGGTAGTGATTTAGAAGGACTTCCCTTGAGCCACGCTGGGAATACAGACAGGCTGTGAACAAAATGACAATTAGATAGGTAAAGGGAGGATTTGAGGTTATAATTTCTGTGTGATTAGGGAAGCAACAACAGCCAACATAACAATAAACAGTTCTTCTTTGCAGGAGGAAAAATAGGGCAGAAGGAAAATAACAGCCTCAAATCCAGGGTGCACATGACAGCAGCATTATTTAATAACTGTGGTATATAAGAATCACAAAGTTTTCTAAAAAATGAAAATAAAAAAAAAAGGTATTTTGGCTCAGCTTTCCTTGCTGGATAGAAAGCTCCGAGCATTGAGCAGTAGGTCTGTGATTTGGTCTGAAGCAGCGCGTAACTGGGCCTCATCTGGAGGAGTTTTTCTATTTAGTGCCCAAATAGTCCGAAGCTCCGAGTGTGCGCTCTCTTTCCTATAAGTACATGACAACCTGAGAACATCAGCTGGTGTATCAGAATGACTCAATCACACACACACACACACACACACACACACACACACACACACACACACACACACACACACACACACACACACACACACACACACACACACAGAGAGAAAGGCCCAACCTTCTTCTTTTGTTCAAGGACTATTTCAGTGGAGATCCTGAGTGCACAAGAGTAAGACTGTCCAAAGTTGTCTCCATCTTTCACCACTCGTGGAACCAATTTAGCCGCACTTTTGACACACCTGGGAATTCTGCCTCGCTGAGAAAATTGCCGGAGCAACTAACAAGGACGAGGTAAGGACATGTGGTATTAGACAGGTGTCATCCTGACTCTTCCTGCCTCTGGAATAAAAACCTGTCACCATCACCAACGCCGCTATTATCCCAATCTTGCTTGTCTAGGTTCGGCATCCATGTTATCATCAACTCCCTTTTAGAAAAGCGCAGTCGAGGTGCGTCTCAATAATCAAACCAAAACAATCATTTATAGACACCTTAGCTGTAATAATGCAAGAGGAGCCGTCACGACAGCTCACTAATTCTATTTGTGCAAGTCTGTGTTTATGCGTTTTCTCGGGGGGAATAGCGGGAAGAGAGCATCAGCACGCTCTGCACATATCTCAGCGAATTACTGCTGACAGCTATGATAATTAACGAGCTGCAGGCATCGACCGCTATTACTTCAAAGAAAATCCACCCGTTCAACACCGACAAACTAACAACTATTCAGCGAGCGGCTGGGTTGAACTCCCGATGTACCGCCATTACCCTCCTGTGCAGGCGAAGCTACAAGACCACAGCACGCCGACTCCATCTACCTCTCCTGTCGCATTAGAAAATACAAGCAATTACTACACATCCGCCTGCCAAACTGTCTCCCCCTCTCGTTCATCCCCCTGTTCTTCTTGTCTCTCCCTTCTCCTCTCCATCTCCTTCTCTCTCATCGTCACTCCTCCCCTTGCCTCTCATCTCTCCCCTCCGCCGTACTCTCTCAGCACTTTCTCTCTCCCGCTCTCTCTCTTTCTTCGCTTCGGGTCTCTGTGGGGACAGAAGCCATGCATAAAAAATGAAATTACTTCAATCCGTTGGCCCTGGCAGTGCTGTATAAATCCTCACTAGTTAGGAAGTGATAGCTCTCCATAATTCCATTTGGGTTTTTCCCCGCCCTTCTGGTTTCCCACCCGTTTCCAAGTTGTCCTGCTTGGGGGGGGAGAAACAGAGCTTCAGCTCCATTTTTCCACAGTCTTTCCAGCCAATTAGCTCTCGCTCCCACAATGTTCACGTAGACGGCGCCAGGATCCTCATCCTCGTCTGTTGCGACCAAATATTTGTGCATGGCTGCATGTGCACACATATGCACATTCGAGCGTGGACGCTTTCTTCAACGTTTTTGTTTGTGCCAATTAAAAATGTACAAAAAAAAAAGAGAGAGAATGCCTCGTTTCACCTCCAGTCCTCACACTTGGGTTGTTTGTCTCGGAGTGGAAGGCGAAGTGATGACAACGTGCCTCTGCCATGACGTCTGGCTCATGATTAATATTGTATGTAATAAATCACATGCACACATGGTTGTGCGTTTAAGGGATCCAATAAAGGCCGTCAAGAAAATGAGTCAGCTAAATGTTGCGTGCTCGTCGCCTCCTTTTATCAGAGAATATTGTGACAGACAGGACGTCATTTCAACAGCAGGCAGCTCTCAGTGTCACTTTGCCATTTCTCAGCTCCAGAAAGGAAGTGAATGTGTTAGAGAAAAGAAAAAAAAGCCTTGCATGACATGAACGCAAAAAGCTTCTTGTGACTGTATCAGGGCTTTTTATTTCCTTTAATGAAGAGAGGGAGGCGCTATCTCTCCCACTCGCTCTCTCTCTTGTTACACTGCTATCTTGCACTTCGAATGGGATACGCACACACACACACACACACACACACGCGCACACACACACACACACACACACGCACACGCGCGCACACACACACACACACACAAAGTAAAGGAGTGCCAATAATAATCAAAGACAGTTTTTTCTTTATTTGTTTTTTTCCTTTGTTCCCTCAGATTTTTTTCTGCATTGTCTTGATAATGTGTGTGTGTGTGTGTGTGTGTGTGTGTGTGTGTGTGTGTGTGTGTGTGTGTGTGTGTGTAGGGGAGAGAGACTGGACAAGAAGCGCTGGTAGAAGAGAGGCTGATAGAAAGAGAAAGAGAGAGAGAAATAGAGAGAGAGAGAGAGAGAGAGAGAGAGGAAGTCATGACTGTATCATTAGGAATCAGAAACAAGACACCATCTAAATGACCCATTTGTCAACAGATCAAAGCCGTTCCCTTCATTACTGACGACTTGTCGGCTTCTTAAGGAGATCTTATCAGCGAGCTGGGCTCCCCTCTGCCGAGCAAAGCTGAATCAAATGAGAAATGATTGTGCCACTGGGTCTACGGGGACAACAGCAGAGGAGATGGAGGGAATGAATAACACAGTCGCTCTACTACTGCAGTCACCGGGGTGCGGAGGAATTTAACTATCACTTAAAAATTCATGTTAACTTAACACTAACAAAGTATCCAGCTACTGCTACTCAGATATGTGACCACTCTGCATGTTGTAGAAACACGACGGCAATATTTATACATACGATGAAATACATATTTAAATTAAATGAATCCAAAGTTTGGATAAGGCGATCTCTACTGCCAGCCTACAGGGTAACATCAGGTATGAGATATGTATAAATACATGAGGAGCTATATACATTTTATCTAAGAAACAGATGACAAACTAAATATTAGAAATACCTTTACATACAATATATAACAAGTAATCCCTGTAAAATCAGTATAAAGTCTTACTAATATATCCAGAAATATCTTTGACTGCTTTAGAACCAGGCCCGTTTTTACTGAAATTCTGGTTCCACAAACCAAACGAGGAGACGAGTGGAGACTATTTTTATTAATGATGGATAAGGAGGTAAAATTGTCCCAGTCAGATGATGATCTTAGACATTGAGTGACCCATTACATTTGAAACGTCCCATCCAACCATCCCTCATGTTCACAAGCAGCCCATGTGATTGACAACACCGTTTTCTGTGTGTCAGCTCTGTGTCATTAAAATCCGACCAGTCAGCCAAACCTGAACCACCATTTTGATGATTTCTCTCAAATGCCTCGAGCGTCTCCTGAAACGCTTCCTGGACCTTAATCTATCACGGTTACAATAACAGAGAGTGTACCAGGGAGGGACGTACCGGACTTTCTGTGACAGTAATACACACACAGTTAAGCTCATGGAATCGTCACAGTTTGTTTAGGTTTGCAGGCACAAAAAAACGACTTGGTTAGGTTCTGGAAAAGATTGTGGTTTTAAATGGAAAAACTCCCTTTTCGAGGATCAAGAACCTTTGTCATCACACAGTTATTAATATGCAGTTTCTTTTCTGTATTGTCGACACGTTCATTCACACCAACCTTCTCCTGAGCTCTTCACACCGTCTCCCACACTATCGACTCTTAGAGGTCACTTAACAATAAAACTTGACTATGGATTGCAATAAGGAGCTCGCACAGATGACCGTTGTGGTTGCGTTTTACAGTCTCTTGAAATCAATGCATGAGAAATGTACTTTACACATTATATACTGGTGTATTTTGTACTTTTATATACACCACATTTCATGCTTTATTAAAACAAATCTTAATCAACAGCTTTCCAAACATGCATCCAGCAGTGGCAATAGTTTATCATGGGAACCACTGAGTTATACAGTGATCTACTGTAAATTACTGTTACAGCTACATTTTCTGAAGAGACAAAGCGAGTAACGGCTAAACCCGAAGCACCAGAGCCACAAATGAAAGCACAGCTAACTGCAGATCATCTTATAACTGGATCACACCGGTCACATGTTGACATGGTGACCCATGAGTGCACATCCACACGGGTGGTATTTACATTCCTTAGTTAAGAAAGTGCAGATAAGATCCATTCAGACAGTTGATGTTTGGATTCACATCCTCATCCGAGCTAAACTGAGCCAGGTCGGATTTATATTCATATCCAGTAAAAACCCAAAGAAAGGCATGTACTAGATTTGTTTCTGACATTTGATCTGTGTTGAATAGAATTTAAGACGTGCATCGCTTTGTTTATAGAGAACACATTTAAAACTCACGACATCCGTTTTTTTGTTTTTATTCAATTTTCCTCAAACACATGACACAAGACAGAGGACGTATCAGATGTGGCTCTGGTGCGGTTCCAACATGGAGACAAAGTGGCCACATGCTAGTGTTTGTGCCAGGAGAATGGTGCAAACACAAACCACAGCAAAGCCTAAAAAATATTGTTGAATAGTGTTTCTTGAAATCACTTTGCATCGAGCTGAATAAAACCTTCAATTTCAAACACATGGAAATGGAAGGTGGCCTTTCAACTTGAATTGTCATGCAGCTTTGTGCATTACATTCCAGACAGCTTGAAATGATTGGCCAGCTTCCATTTCTTTTCTTGTGAACGGTTTTGAAAATGAGAAAAAAAACCTAAATTTAAATGAAAAACACACTACAAGAGATGACCCGTGTACTCAGCACTTGTATACATTTGTATATGAATACTGTGAAAACAAAAAAAGCTAAATGTAGCCACAATAAAAATGAAAAACACGATCTTGACATGGAGCAAAACTGAAATCAGCTGCTTTGAGTTGGTGTATTTCCAGAAAATGCTTGAGATTGAAAAAAAATAAATCACTATCTGGCTTAAACATGTCGCACACAAACAGGAAAAGAAACAAACCCACAGACACAAAGACACAGAACTGACTCGTGAGTTTGCCAATTAGTTGTGCAGTGGAGCCGAGAAGTGTTTCAGAGAACGACACTGGTTCAGGGAGCAGGACAGTAGGAACAGTCTGTCGCTTTCAGACGGCAAAGTCGGAGCAAACGCACTTTAGAGCCCCGACAAAAAAAAAAACAGGGATTTAAACTCCAAACACAAACACAGACAGGAACAAACAGAGATACCTTATGTTCCCGGAGCTGTGCCGCAAAGCCTAACAGGCAGACTAGAGATGCAGGTACATGGCCAACAGGTCACAAACAAACTCTGAAGAGAAAAAAAAACCCTCTACAAGAGTGAGGTCTTTGGAAGGGCCTCGTGTATCACACACACAGACCATCTGCCAAACGTTCTGTGTTCTACACACAGATGAAAAGACACCCTGTGTTTTGCTGCGAGTCAGCAAGGTGTTTGCATTAAGAGCTTTCATGGCCTTTTTTTAAAACAAAGAATTTTGCTCAGGCTTTTGATGTTTTGCTCTTTGGAACTCTTCAAAAAGAAGGGCAGGACTGATGTTGACTACCTCAGTCTTACAAGAAGTTATTCCTTTCGAAAAAAGCCCTCTCGTTCAGTTAAACATAAAACATAAATTGTGTAACATATTGTATTAATTAGCTGGCGAGGATTGCACAGCCGGCTCGAACAGATGTACCTGTGGCTCTGTAACAATAGGCTGAAATGCTGTTTCCGTACGAGAGTTGAATTTTCACAACTTCATCTAATGTCATCATCAGGTAGAAGTGTGATAGGGTGAAAATGTGTTGTTTATAGCGGTTTCAATACCAGCATTGAAAAAGCCTTGGAAACTGTCAAAAACATTGTTTTTTGCATCGGCGAGTACGAAAAATAAATGTTTGCGATTAGAAATGATTACATGCACCCACTAGATTCAAAACTGCAATTTAGTTTTTCAGGTAATTACTTGTTCTTTGCCGCTCCAAAACAGCAGTTGCGCTGCAAAGCCATTGACAAGTACTGTTTTTAGAGCGGCAAAGGGGAAGTGATTTCTGGTAGTGTGGCATTAGCCACAGCTACTTAAACAGTGGCTGCACTTTAACAGCTATTTGCAAAAAGTAATGGTTGTGTTTTCCTAAATGTATTTTACAGTTGACTGTTCACCCTGAGCCAGGACATATAACAACGACAGCCATCATCACTTCAATACAGGGCCGGTACCTACAGCCAGGTAAATATGTTCTATAAGTTGTTATGTCTTTAATATTATATCAGTACTCGGCTGATACAGAAAGTCCAGGCATCAGAATCAGTATCTGTATTTTGTGTTAAGGAGGGCTACTGTGCTAAACCAAGGAGGTAAGCATGGTAAAGATTTAACCTGACAAACATCAGCATACTTCCACTGTGAGAGTGTTAGCATGCTGATGTCAGGCTTTACATCAAATCATCCTCAGGGCTGTTACTATGGCTGCACACCCTTAGTCTTGTTAGGTCACATTTGTGCCAAATCCTCTTTTTCTCTTCATATTGGTTTGCAAACAACAGAATCATTCACTCATCTCTCTTCCACTTTGTAGTTCTGCTCATCATCAGATGGTCAAACCTCAACCACTGCTGCTTATCTCACTCCCCTATTAGGTTTTAATAAAGGCAAACTCAAAATTAAGTTGTTTTGAGATACATTTTGTCTAATACATAATAATAATACTACTACTACTTCAACTAATAATAATAAATGTACTGAAATAGCACTTTTCATCCATCAAATTAAGTTTAAAGTGCTTTGCAAAAAAATCAAAGACATGAAATATAATAATAATAAGAAAGACTTAGGATAAAAGCATAAAACTAGAAAAAGGCATAAAATGAAGTAAAAAGGACAGAATTAATTAAAAGCAAGAACATAGAAATAGTTCTTGAGTTGTTTCTTAAAACTAACAACAGAAGCAGCTTGTCTGATGTGTGGTGGGAGTTTGTCTCATATCTTTGGTGCATAGCAACAGGAAGCTGCTTCCCTAAACTTTTTGTCATTCATTTTGGGGATGTTTAGGGAGCCTGCGGTAGGCGACCTCAGGGAACGGTTAAGAACACACTCCGATAAACAATCAGAAATGTACGAGGGTGCTGTACCATAACTTGGAGAAACACATGATTTTTACCGTGGCTCATAAATGCTGCAACATCATCACATCACTATTGTATGATTGCAAACAAAAAATAAAATAAATACAACTCACTACCAAACCTGTTTTGACCTTAATGAAATGTTACACATATTATCACAGCCCTATCCACTGGCACGCCATTTCCAGATCTACCGAAGGGACAGAGCGGACGGAAGGGCAAAAAGATAAATCTTCCAGTTTCCTCCAGCTTACGTGAGTGAGCGAGAGATGGTGTGTTTCATGTGATTCTGTGTTATCTGAATGGAAGCTAGAAGTTATGCAGGTGCAGATTATTAAAACAGATCTTTCCCCACATTAGGGAAAATAACGTGGAGTAATGGAAGTTAAGCAGTGAATGACTTTTCCAATTATTGCAGTGTGAAAGGAGTCTGGTCTTCAATAGTGCAGGCTTATGGCAAATTAGAGGAGCCATTCTCCCCAGAGGTAACAATGGAATGACTCGCCCTCCGCACTCCCCGTCTTCCAGGCAGAGAGAATGAAAATAAGGCAGCCATTGTGGCGGCAGACAAAGAGCGGACACACCCCCCTAAGCTTTGCTTTAGCGGGGTTAAGGTGTTAGGGCTGCCATCTCACTATCACCCCTCTCTTCCCTCTCTCTCTCTCTCTCTCTCTCTTTCCGTGAGGGGATTGATTAAATTGTGAAATCGGCAGTGTGATGGATGCATGAATGACTTCTCCAGTTGCTCCCTATTGGCTTTGACAAGGACAATATCAAGGACCCCCCACCCCCCAGTTATTGCCCTCTTTCCTCCCTCGTCCCTTCATCCCCGGGAAACTCAATCTGGGTAATTAGAGTGAGGAGTGTTGGAGACTTGTAGGGGAGAGAGAAAGAGAGAGAGAGAGAGAGGGGGGGGGGGGGTGACAGTGACATGAAATATGCTGCTATAGCATTTTTCCCAGCCATATACTCGCCCAGCCAAACTCCATATATATATATATACACACACACACGCACAATTCTGCTTCATCCACTTTTCATACACCACTATCACCCTCCTCTTCCAACACCCTCCCTCCCTTTTTCTTCTTCTTCCTCTCTTCCTACATCTGTCAGGCTGCGGTGGAGATGAGAAATGCGGACTAGAGGGAAAATGAGGGGAAGAAAAGAGAGAGGAGAGTGAGAGCCAGAAAAAAAACTAAACTGTGAATTGACTGCATCAGCAGAACTCTGTGGCGGAGCATGAGCCTTTTGGCCGGAGAACTGGAAACAGGAAGTGTGGAGAAGTTGCCAGGACTTTGAGTGGACATCCGTCTGGCAGGATGGATCTACAGTATAACAAAAAACCCCTAAGAGGATGAAGCTTTTCCCCCTTGACCAGACATATGACCTTTGTGGGATCCTGTGCCGTAAATTGTCTTTTTTTCATCGTAGTCAGAGAAACATCCACTTACGTCATTGCACACACACGCACACACACACACACATGTGCAGTGGACACAGCTGAAGGGGTGTCTGGACGGGAGAAGCATGCAGTACACTCATCCCAGCCTACAGGGACAAACACTCTTGGGGTATCACGAGGTAAACAGATGTCTAAGGACCCAGATGTGAGCGCAGAGGCGAGGGAGGAAAGGTGTTGCTGGTGGAGGCGGGAGCAGTGTGCACGTTTGATGTCGACTGGAAGCCTGACAAAATGGGCCGCTCCCTGCCAAGCCTGCCCCTGCCAAGCACAGGCAGAAACTGAAGAGGGGCTGGACCTTGCCATGCCGCTGCTGGGTGTTTTGAAAAGTTGCACACGCACACCAGCACAAAGACACACTCGCTCATGTACATACACATACACACACATACACGCATGCACGCACACAATCCCAGTGCAGCCCTCTAAGTGTGTGTCAGAATGTTTCCCAGGATGTTCTGGCTCCCACTAACCAAGCGAGGGATTCAGCTTGGCAAACTCCACCTCAGCAAGAGTCCAGCTGTCATCTTGACAAATGAACCTTGGATGAGTGAGGAGGTGTGTGTGTGTGTGTGTGTGTGTGTGTGTGTGTGTGTGTGTGTGTGTGTTTGTGCAGCCCAGCCATGCATGTGTCTGTGGATTCAAGGCGGTGTATTTTCTGCTGGAGCGTAAGCATATGTGTCATAAGAACGACATGCAGATGGCTGGTGTACATGTGGTTTCTGCTTTTTCAGAAGCAGCCGACATGTCAGTTGTGTTGATTGATTGATACAGATCAGGAAATTGATCACAACCAGCCGTGGTCAGTTTCTCATCCCGGAACTCATCAGGAAAAAAATCGCAGAAAATCAGGAACTGCCGCAGCCTCCCTGGCCACTTGGCTTTAAAAAAAAAAACTAAAAGGGACTACACAGCGACCAGTACAAATCACCTTATATAAAGAAGCGCTTTGCACAGCCTCAGATGAACCATAAAATAATCCCCCTGCATGCCGCGATGCCAGGTGCTGTGCAACGAGCTATGCATCATTCAGGTTTTATTAACAATGTGGGATGTTATAGCTTTTATAGCGCGTTAGGAGGAAATGTTCCTTTCTCCTGGAAATGAAGAGCAAATAAAAATGTGTAAAGCAGCATCGGGGAATATTGGCCGGAAATAGTTTACTTCGCTCACGACTGAGAAGCAATGAGGACGCTACAAAACTAAAAGACAAGTTATAAAAACACCGGCAACTTTTTATTTGGGTGCTAAAGTGTTTACCTTTAGGATAAACGCATTCGCAGTGGTGATGCACTGTACGCCTGCTTGTACCAGATCTTTATGTGTTTGTGCTCCTGCATGTCTCTGGGTATGTATGAGCTCAGGGCACGTTTACCACTATACAAAAACACCATCACCCCATGACAGTATCCATTATGCTCGCATGAAAAGATTCCGACTGGGGCCTTTCATCGTAAATGACAAAGTAAATAGGATCTGAATTTTTCTGTCGCAAGCCTCGATTTTTGATTTCCCCCTCAAATTTTACCTCCAGGAAAGAAAGAACCAAAGAGAGGAAAATGGAAAAAAATACAAGCACATTAGGTGAGATTAGAATTTACCTCACATGACTTGCATTCAAGTGCTTCAATTCAATCTCATGCTAAAGGACTTTCTCCCCCCCCATCGCAATGGCTCTTTTCTCCCATTTCCTCTAAACGCTGTTTCTTTATTTTGAATCAGATTGTTTTTTGTCTCTCAACCAGGCAAACGTGAGGTGGGAGGAAAGAATTACCCGATGGGTCGACCGCATTTATCTGCATGTCTTCTCTGTCTGCCTGCTCTGCTTTCCATTTTGTCCCCCTGTCCGTCTGTCTGTATGTCTGCCAGCCTGTCCTCTCCGTTCGACCGACCTTGTCTCATATCGCCAACAATCACTGCCACCCACAGCCCCTCACTTCATCACTGGTCCCCACCTCCCCGAGTCCCCTTCCGAATATCTTTCTTCCAATTTCACTGCACATTATTCTTTCATGTCTTCTGAGGAATAGATTCTTGGCTCTCCTTCATCCCACTGATCCGCAGGGTCGCCGAGGCCAACCTCCCGGGGACCAGACAGAGGCTGTTTGTTAAGCTGTTATTTATCTCCTTCATAAAGTCCTCCTCATCTCCTATTAAGGAGCCCAGAACTGTTGCCCTTGACTCACATATAACTCTTGTGTCTTTTGGTGGGATGATTTACTGTTTAATTTAACACCAACTGAACCCAGGAGGGAGCCCGCCTGGTGCTGCCTGATGTCATATCTGAGAGGAATGTGGTGGGGGGGATTTGTAAACATGTGTGTGTGTGTGCTGTCTGAGCGAGTATGAGCGAGTGGGTGGCTGAGGCGGAGTTTTTCTCTTGTTTGTTTTGTTACTGTTAAGCCTAAGTCGTAGCGGCTCTGGGCCCGGATGTGCACAGGCCGGCCGCGGCTGGATTTTCTTCTCTCTAGCCGAGTGCGACTGATGAACATGTTTACCGGGACTTCACGCCACTAATTTCAAAATAATGAGATATTAAACTGTGAAAATTACATTTCAGTCTCACTTCCCCGAACACAAAAGGGAAACAAAGGCCAACTGCTGTTGACAAATGGACGAATGTAGTAACAATTTGTTTTCCTCATCAATACCGGTAGATTAGGAGACTCCATTTCCTGGGGCTGATAGATGTAATTATATTGATCTCACTAATTTCATTAGGAGGAAAGGAAATGCAGTTAATAAAGTATTTTGTGCCGAGACAAAGGTGCGGCCCTCGGGAAAACAGTGGATCATTGGGGGGGGGGGCAAGACTCTGGAGTGTCAAAGAATACATGAAGCTATTCCCTTCATATTTCATGAACGCCCTGGATCGCCTCCTTGCGTGAGATATTAATGCAGCCTCAGATGCTCACCTCTTCTCTTAAATACCTGAGTCTCACACTATTCGGAAAATGGTCTAATGGTTTATTAATCAGCTGACCTGTCAGAACGGACGGCGTTGAGCATGCCTCTCCATCACAAAGACTCCATTAGCAGGAGTAACAATGCAAAGCACTCTCGACTTCCTCCCACTGGCTATTCAGCTTTATCCCTGTATAGTCACAAGAGCAGTTATTTTTAGTGAAATAAATGAACAGTCGTCATATGTGAACACTTCAACTTTACACTTGTGTGTGAGGGGGTTGATCTACTTGTGCACATGCTGAGCACTTAAGAAGTCAGGCGATGGTTTTTTAGATAAATGTGTTATTTGAATCTAGAAAGCTGAAATATCCTTTGTATCCGAAGCATAGTTCATTGCAATGAAGCAAATCATTTCATATATAAGTTTGACTGAGGTTTTGCGCTAAAGGGAGAAGCGAGGTGATCAAAAACATAGACGTAATGATTCCTAACACATCTCTACATCGTCGTCAATTGGTGCAAAACGCTGGTGCTGGGATTATTACTGGTTACGGACTCCAGCCTCCCTGCTGTTTGTTTTCACATTGATTTTGAGATTCTATTGATGAAGCAGATCCAAACGTCACCGTAGCATCAGTGGAGCACTAAAAAAGAAGACCAGCAAATATCAAATATTTGGCCCGGGTTATTTGCGGTGTCAGCTGGAATAAAAGTCAACGCTTGGGTTTGGAAGAAGGAATACCTTGTGTGAATTCCTGAGGAAGTGAAACCAAACAAAAAAAGGCCAAGAGTTTAAAGTGGCCAAGATGTTTTACTGAGTAAAAACAAAGATGGAATCAAGTGCTGACACGACTGTTTGTGCTTTTTCCCCCCCAGAATGGACCAAGGTCTCTCGCTCCTTTTTCCTCCCTCTTCAAACTTTACAGGAGGTCCACCCATTTCTGAAAGGAGTATATTGTTTCCTCTATTTACTTCCCCTGGCCCATGAAGAGAGAACATGTGTGTTGGAGGACGTACGGCTGCCAAGAAAGACACTTCAGCAGTTCACGAGAACATCGAAAGAATGCAAGACAAAACACCGCCCCGAACAGAGTACTCTTGAATACATATACAACGGTGCACATCCTGTACAGTGCATGTGTTTGAGAGACTTAGATGTAGCCACACATTTAAGTGTTTTCACAGCCGGAATTTATTTAGCCCCGAGAACTCTGAAACGTTCATAAAACGTTCCATATGGGCAGCGATGTGGTTCCCCAGTGACCGAGCTCTGGATTGGACTGTGATCCTTAAATACTCGCATCCCAGCGTTTCACCATCCTGTGGCTTCTCTGGTCGACTAGGTTAAAAAAATACACACACACACACACACACACACACATACACTATGGAGACCTATTTTTCTAGCTTAGCTTTTCCTCCTCTTTGTTCAGGGATAAAGCAGAAATGCGAACAAACAAAAAACCCCGAACAATGAGCATTTACAAAGGCAACAACGCAGCACATACGCTTCACAGAACCTTTATTTGCCGCCTGTGCAGGACAAGTAATTTCTCTCTGTGCCCGTGTGTGCATATGTATGTTTGTTTGTCATCAAGCTGTGCGTGCACTTGTCTCAGCGGGAGCGAGTGGAGAAGGATGAAGCGGGCAGACTTGAGCTGTGCAGTGCTGGTGTTGGCCGGGCGGTGGGGTGGCAGATGCCAGAAGCCTTCATTAGACTCGAGGGAGGAGGCTGTGAATGGCATTTCTCCGGGAAGTCTATCAGACCTAAACACAAACACAGACGTGCCTCTAATCCTGGTCTAGCCCTACACTCCCCTCTCTTGCTCCTTTCCCTTCTCTCTGTTGCCCTCTCTTGTTCTCAATCATACCCAAACCTTTTTGTCCCCCCCCCCCCGCCGCCCTCAAATTCTCCAATTCAATCAGCTCCAGCTCACTTGTACAGTATGTTGCTTTTTGTTCCTTCCTTTTCTCTCCGTTGTTTTTGTTGTTGCCGTGTCTGTCAGTGAAGCGGAGCAGTCATTAATCACCAGTAAACGTACGCCGAGGAGAAAGCAGACACCTCGGGGGGGGAGTTCTCTCATTCTGCTCGAAAAATGCTTTTTTCCGCAACATGCTCAATGGAGAAAGATGTGGAAAGTGGAGCACAGGTGCTGCAGCGAGCACAATAAACATGACCAGATGCAATGCAACACACACCGAATAAGATGCAAATGCTTAACATGCCGGCTGTAAAGCTGCTTCCAGGAAGTAAATACAGACAACACATAACAGATATAAATGGCTTGTCGATAAAAGTCCAGGATATCAAACACTTTCTCTTCATATCAAGTCAATACAGGGCTTTAGACAAGTACCCATTTATTTGTCTTATTGCTCTCACTGCTGCTTTTTCACTCTATGGCATTCCTGTCAATATAAGGCCCTGTGATTATTGAAAGTGCAGCAGGATATCTGGCTTCTGTGTCTCAAGGACACTCAGCAGGTGGGAAGAAAAGATCCTTCCAAAGAAATATTATCCAATAAAACAACAGTTTAGCTGAAGTTGAAGAGATTTTCACCTCCCTTAATCCAAGCTCTAAAAGTAATGTCTTCTTTGTCACAATCTTATTACCGTTATAATTAAGTGTTTTTTTTTTATTATATTAAGAAAAAGGTAGAAATGAAGAGTGAAGACGGAGGAATAAATTGCAATGAGTGAACAATTACCTGAGAAATGATGGTGAGAATGTCGAGAGAAAAAGAGCCTGTGAGGAATAATTTTCCTGATTCCCATGGGAAAGAACATCACATTTTATTAACTGTTAATTGCTATGACAACCGCCGTTATCCTGCTCCGGAGCCACGTTAATGCGTCATTTAGGCTAAAATCATGGTGTAAAGGTACTGGTATCGGTTCGAATCTGAATATCTAGGCTTACAGACACTTGGATGACACCACAGGAGCAGTATGGAGGCATTTATGTATTTTTTCTGATGATTTTTTACATTTGAAGAAGTGGTCACCATTTACTTCAATTGTATTGGATTTGGCTGCAACGCCATTTACCCCTGAAACTCCAGAAGTGTTTTGTGGACTCAAACACTTCACCCACCACCTCCATCAGCATAGTGGTGAGAAGATAATGAGTGAGTTTTAATTTTTGGGGTGAACTGTCCCTTTAACGTTCAGCTATATGCTATAGTCGACTTTGTGAATGTAGACTTTGGTAAAAAAAAGAGGCAGGTTTCTGGAAATTTTTAACAGTTCTTTAAAATGTTCGTTTGCCAATTTATTGTATGATACAAATAGTCTGACATCAATGATACCATGACATCATCTGCATCTGCACCTCTGTTCTCTCACAGACCAGAGCAGCAAAATGACAAAGTTGGTTAACGGGACCAACACGTATTCACACTCTCATCTCGTTCCCTGGCTAGATAGTTGTTTCATCGAGGTCTTGCTCACTTTTTCTGCTGACGCTTGTTCTAATAGGGGGTTAAGGGAGCTGAGTGGTGGAGGGGGATGGTTACGTTGAGTCTTTATTTACCCGAGCAAAAGAAATCGATGTGTCTCAGCCGTAGGAGAAGTGCGCGGATCAATGCAAGGTTTCAAAAAGCCTCTGTGAAAAATCGATGTCCCTTACATGCTATTGATGGCTGTTTGGCTGCAGAAGAAAGAGAACGACATAGAACAACTGTTTATTGTGAAAAATGACGCCCTGCACCCTTTGTTTTAGTCTTTCTGGATCTCTTCTTCCCTTTGTTTTCTCTAGAAGAGTCGAGTGCTGTTTCCTCTCCATTGCTTTCTTAGCATTTTCACTTTTTGGCACAAGTTACACACTACTCACTGTCAATTATTGACAGTGAGTAGTGTTGGATATACATCCAACAAGGCTTAATGCTAACCCTTTGAGATACACCGTGCACATCGATGTACAAGGGAAAAGGCTGGAGCAATTATTTCAGTGCTGCTATTAATAAATCGGAGTCGATATAATATCTCTTTGAGCTTTGACACTGTCTTGGCTTTAGAGCACGATGGGAGTACAGTGCTGCCAAGACTTTACCGGAGCAGTCAACATCTCCCTCGAGCCATGTCAGGCTGCGGAGCCCAGGGGCCAGTCAGTGGGGCCTCTGTCCTGACACCTGCCCGATCCTGTGCCGGCCTGATCAAAGCGACAGTGCTGCAGACCTGCGGAGATGCAGGTGAGGGCTGCTGTCACCCCCGCCTGTCCAACTGATGGCAACTTGGTCAGGGCAGGGAGGAAAGCGGCGGGATGGCGAGTAAGGCCGCCGCCTGCTTGTCACTCACTGCTCTGCTGGATGACAGGACGGCCCATTAGGATGGGGACTGACATCACAGGCCATTAGGGGAGCCATCACACAGCCGAAGCACTCGGAGCACTGAGCGTCACACGGAAATACTGTACGCTCCGTTTTTAAACGTGGTTCATATCATTATTAAAATAGCAATTAACGTTTTGAATGTTTTCACCGTCCCTTGGATTTTGTTGTTGTTTTGAGTACGATTTTAACTGAGGGAATTGAAACAGATGCACGTAAGCCTCAGTTCTCCGAAGAAGAGCAACGAGGTTATAAAACTGGACTAAACACATAAACAACAAGTGAAGCCAAATCATCCCCCCCCCCCCCCCCCAGAGCTGTCTCCTTGTTAAAATCACTACCTCTCAGTTCGGCCCTGCCTGCCCTCCAGTCATCATTAAAGAGAAAGACGGGAACCTGAGAGCCCAACAGAGGCATCAACACGCATCACTTCTCCTTTTGCTCTGAACGCTCCAGTCTCAGCGATCCACCAGCCCCTGACGGACCTATTTACTGCACAGAGTGGATTGTTTTTGGTAGCTCACTATACTTCCAAATGTTTCTTTGATTCGTCTTCTCCAGGCTCCGTCGCTCTCAGGTTCAGAACCCAACCGTGGAGGCTGCAGAACCCGTCTGGTCGGTTTACGGCTGGGTGTCGCTCTTCTGAAAGGCTCAGCGGGCTTAAGAAAAGAGAGCCACACTGTGCCGGGCTGATGGGATGCGTTCCAGCTGCAGACCCACTTCAACTCCAAATACAAAAGACCTACAAACTCTCTTCTCTTTGAAATAAAAAAATATAAAAAAGTTTCCCTCAAGCAGCTCCCCGGGCATTTCCCTGGGGATTGGATGAAACCCGGCTGAAAAACAAAGAACAGAGACGCAAAAAAAACCAAAAAAAAAACACAGAGGAAGAAAATAACTGCCTCCTTTGCACAATTTAAGACCCCAAAGAGATAAACTGTGAGAGTTTTGTAAACAGCGAGGAAAAGCTGATGGCTACATATTCCAGATAAAGGAGGGAAGGGAAGTGGGAGCAGGGAAAAGCAGCGGTCTCCAGGAATGATGGTTTTTGATGAATTACAGCGTGCACCACGAGCTTAGAGTCGGGAGCTTCGCTACGAGACAGACAAACTGCACTCTCTGTTCTGACAGAACCTCTGAATTCTAAGCACTGTGCAGCTCGAGCTTTTCACATAGCAACACATTTACAAACCTTTGTTTACTGTTTTTTTCTCTCTTACAGCCTCAACCACTAACCTTCACCGTGTCGTATTTATATTTTTGCAGTTTTGAAGAAATGAAATTTGCTGTGATAAAAGTCGGCCGTTGTCGCCGCGTTACGATCTTGAATGCTAAGCGAGAGCCGGTTTGTGGAGCTGTGATTACAGGCGCCAGCAGCTGATGTGCTGCTACTTGTAAATTCCCTGTGTTGTGTAGACAGGGATGCACACAGGGACACATGCAGGGTGAGGATGCAGTCGGGTCCTTTGTCATGCTGTTACCTGTGATTTATT
Source organism: Verasper variegatus (assembly GCA_026259375.1). Classification (NCBI taxonomy): domain Eukaryota; kingdom Metazoa; phylum Chordata; class Actinopteri; order Pleuronectiformes; family Pleuronectidae; genus Verasper; species Verasper variegatus. Next base: position 19,058,093 of record CM048045.1, read on the forward strand.
TTGGTTTTAATGTCCTTATGGGGGCACAGAGGAATGAACCCCTGTCCTGCTCTTTTGAGCCAGAGAACGGCGGCTTTTCATACTTTCTCTCTATATCTCACTGGAGGCCCAGAGTTATGGCTTCAGTAAAGATCCTGTGACAAATTCTATTGTTATGGGGCAGCTATAAAAATGGAATTGAACTTCGAGCAACCTTTCTGAAACGGCCTGATAAAGGAAAGAAAAAGATGCACAAAAGAGCAGAAATAATCATTTGTTTCCCCGTGAACCCGCTGGACCTCACACTGTGGGAGAACTTCGCCTGAGCCCGGTCTGTGAATGACGGGGGAAACTTCTCAGGGCCAATCCGGGGCTGTTTAAATACCTTACGTTTTTTTGTGGCTATAATTACATCAGGGGTTGGGGGGGGGGGGGCAGAACCAAACCAGTTATTCTAATGCACTTTTGTTCAATATCAAAGTCCATCACACGTCTCCAATCAGCATTAGCCGTGCAGTGCCCTCAAGACATCCCAGCTGTAAATTCAGAACAAATCAGCGACGCGGCCCATCAAGTCTGTCACTTACGCTGACGAGCATCTGAGGGAACGGTCCTCGAGAATTCTCCGCCACGTTGATTGGTGGGATCACCCAGTCCCTCTTCTGCCGCCGCAGACCCTTGGAGCCGTTCCGGCCAGACCCCGAGAACATGATGACAGGAGGCGGGGCCTGGAGCGCGTCCGTCTTCTCTTTTCTCTCAGCGACTTCTCCATCTTGCTTTGTGACCTTTAAAAACAACAAAAAGGCTTTTACTTAGACGGCAGTGTCTCTTTCAGTCTCGATGTAGAAATTGGCAGAACAGCAAGAAAAAACATTCAAGGCTTGTGAATCCGGTTGAAATGACACATCTAATGAATTTGTGATGCGTGAGTCCATTGTGATTTTAGGCACTCGGCCATTGTGAATAAGTGTCATTCAGATACTTAGTGGTTATTGCTACACCAACCTACAGTGAAGTGGTCTGTATCTCTGATGCTCTGCAGCAGAGCAGAACTCAAACTATTGGCTGCTGACTACATCTGATCCCATTAACAACCAAACTCTGCCCATTCTCTCATCTCACCACGCAGCCACATAGGATACATATTTAGATAAGGAAACTGTTAGCTGGTTTAAGTAATCTATCACAGGGAAGCATCACTTAAAACTTTAGAGCTAATGTCACTCCAAGTCTGGTTTTGATGAGTTTGTTCATTGCTGGTGAACAGGTGTATAACTGAGGGGAAGGTAGATAAATGTGGTCTGACAATAACTGCAGTGAGGAGTCTATAAAAAGCGCCTGGCTGACCTCCAGCAGCATCATGAAAGGCATTCTGTACAGTTGTTTCTCCTGTCAATACTGCCTGTGAAATAGAAATGCAAGTATACATCATTTGTTTCTGCAACCTACAGTATTTCTGTTATCTCCACAGCTGAAGAGAATACATGATGTTACTATGGAAACAAAAGTGCACGGTGTACATCCTGCATTTGAAAGATGTAAGAGAACCGACTCGCACACACATTCACTCATTCTGCTCGAAGACGTAAACTTGACATTCAACCTAATTATCGTTTTCAGAACAAACTGTGACTGGTGCATTCATTGAGAACAGTTCATTTTCAGATTTAACAAACTGAGAGTTCTTTCGTTAAGTCAAGGGATATATTCCTTGAAGATTCCTCTAGTCACACATAATAAAAGATACAGAAAGAAAAAAGACAATTCTGTACGATAATGATGGTTAAGAGCAGAATAGCTTCTCAAAAGCTAAAGGCAACAAATGGGCAAGAGCTGGAGAAAGGTTATATAACTCATACTTTAACCATATTGCTCTATTAGCTGGAACTACATGGCAATCATGAAATGAATTAAAGTAACTCAGTTCTCTGGGTCTATAAATGTTCTGAGTTCTGAAAACAAGAACTTAACTGTGGTACAAATGTACACACACTTCTCTGCGGGTGCATTGAGCTCTCAATACTTACAAAAAACATCTTTCCTTTTACAATTAACACTTGAAAAGATGGTAATCGGTAGTTATTATTCTTTTTAAGGTTAGGGCAAGTCTTACACATAAACCTGTTATTGTCTTCTAAATGAATGTGTCACATATTTTGACTATTTTGGTCGTATCATGATTGAGGGATTTTGCCTGTAGCAAAGCTTAGGCTAGTTTAATTAGCTGAATGATGAATAATGAGACCGAAGACCCCGCCGGCACATTCAAGTCAGCAGCGGCCTGAACCTCCTGTTGTTGAGTGTGATATCGGAAATAAGCTTCAACTACAAACACTCTAACTGGGACTGGGTAAAACATCTCAAACAAAGCAGCATGGAAATGAACGCTGAAGTAGGAAGCCTCAGTTCCTTGAGGCATAACATCTACTGTTTGGATTGTGCCAACTAAACAACAAACACAATGTGTTAAATCAAATGATATCGATCATTTGTGGCATCGTGCATCACACCTGAGCAGCACAGAACTGTAAAGTGTGAGCACACAGGTGTGAAATCTGAATTATTTCTATGTCTGCATGTGCACATCTATATATATATATATATATATATATCTACAAAAGAGACCATAAAGTTCAGACTTTGTCATTTACACCGACTATAAAAATCCTATTAACGGAGATCAAGTCTCAGGCTGGATTTACAGCCCCTCTCAATAGACAGTGACAGCTGAATCACAGACACATACTTCAATCATACAGTATTCTCCCATCATACACTTCCCTCACACGCTCCCTGCAGGCAGAGAGAAATTACCACCACAAACCTGTCTGTTTGAAAGATGCTCAAATAAGGAATTTGAAAGGAGCCAATTTTCAATCTCCTCATGAACATTAACTCACCCGTGAGTCACAGGAGCTACATCAAATCCTGAAAAGTATCAAGCATATCACCGACTTAACATAACGTCCTTCTGTGGAGACGCTGCAGAAATACATTAGCAGGAACTACAGGGAATCTACTTCATTATAGATGCTTCCAGGGTGGGTAGAAACAAACAAAAGTCATTGACAATACAGTAAGAGAGCTTTAATTGTGTAGCCCAGGGCAACGGAGTGTGGATAATCGGATGTTGCTTCTTACGCTCGAGTTTATTAGACATATTTACACCTCTCGTCAAGGTTAGGTAGGGTCTACCATTTCAACCAGGCTCATTTCTCAACTACCATGCTGCATGTCCCAGGGGACGCAGTAGATGTGCAGTATAGATATATATACAGGTCATTTTAAATTGACATTCCGGAGAGTTGTTCTACAGAAAGTTTACCAACATATCTCAAGGTTACGAGGCAGAAAGAAAAACATGTCAGGAATTCAGTCACGAACATCTTTGCTGAAGCAATGCATCAGTTGCACTCTCGGTCTCAATCACATTTCCCTGAGCTATCCCCTTGCTCCTGTGCTCTACCCTGCCCTTCTCCTCCACTGTTATTGTTCTCCCTCCATCTCTCCTCCCAGTCAGTGCTGACAACTGGTCTCGATAACAGCGATTCCTCACGCGCTGGGGCTGTGTTCGACTGATGGTGCACCACAAGGTAAAAACAGCAGCCATAGAAGTTCACCTGTTCCAAACATTTCTCCCACCGCGCCCCAGCACAGTCCCAATTCCTGCCTTTGTCATGTCTGCCTCCGGGGAAGGAATAAAAAAAATATATATATTTCCATCCATTCATTCAACCTTTGTTTATGCAGGCTGGTCCAATAAAAGCAGTTTACGACCTGATTTAGATAAACATTTGAATGTGTACAACTGCAAATAAAGTACGAGGGTAAAACAGGGAGAGGTTTAAAAGGGTTGTCAAAGTAGCAGTGAACACAGCCGTATTAATTCAGAGCCTAGTCAACCGAAAACATCAGCGCATCCTTCAGAACGAGACGTTGCAGGAATGTGGACTCTGCATTCAAATGTGTAAAAATCTACCAGTGGACTCTTTTTTATGCAGCAGTGTTTTGTGTTTGGGGAAGAGCCAGGTCGGGAACTGTAGTAAAGCAGTGAGTTTTACTATAAATGAGAGGTACATGTGAGGAGATAGCTTTAAAAACACAGAAACATATATTATTCCGTATCATTCTGATGATGTTCAAATTCTGAAACTGAAGCAAACTCTGCAGCCTGTTGAGTTTAGGTAAAAGATCGACATACTTCTTTTAAAAGCAGAGGAAAATAAATGTGTTTTTAAGGTAAAAATAATATTTGATTTTATACTTGAGTGCACATGTAACGCATATAATTACCAGGACACAACACAAAGGGGAATTTAAAATACATGTGCTGTTATTTTCCTCTTTCCCTGTAAAACTTCAGCAGTAGCAACCTTTGAATTGCTGTGTTTACTCCCAACCGTGCACTATTAAACATCTCTCCAGTTATCATTTCTCTTCTAGTTGACCAAAGGAGTTTGCAGTCTATGTATTTGATTATGTGAGTGGCTGTGGGTCTTAAATCAACGGGTGGAGCAGAAGTGATTTATAGTTACATCTGACAACACGGGCAAAGGGGCTGGCCCCAGTATGAAAAACTACACAATTCTGCACTTTTTAATCAAATGCTGAAAAAAGGGCAGAACTCAAAGTGAAGAATATAGTAGTCTTGATGTGTCTGTGCAAAAAACAGAAAAGAAGAAAGAATGAAAAGCATTGCAAGATAGAGAGTGATGGAAAAAGAAAAACATAAAACAATCGAAATTGGAAACCACTCACGAGAGATAGAGAAAATGGTTTAGTTTTATTATGGTAAAGGAAAACAGTGCGAGCGGAGAGGAGAATATCTGTGCGTGCTCCATGTCTGTGTGTTTGCTCAAAGTCTGTATGTGTTTGTGTGGACGCGTGTGTGTGTGTGTGTCTGTGTGCGAGTGGTTGGGCATTGCCAGAAAACAAGACAAATCTGGGCTTGTAAATTCAGGAGCATAAGAAAAAGAGGTTCAATCACCATACATTTACATATAAAGAGGCAAGTGTTTTTAATACTTCTTCCAGTTTTTTTTTTTTCCATTACTCATGTGCAATATGTACCCGTGCAGTTCCCTGCCGAGCAGCTGACATTTGAGAATAAAAATAAAATACAACACAGGGGCAGGCTACACTGTTGGAAGATGGCAATGGCTTCTGGCACATATTGAAAGTTGAGGTTTCTGTACAATGCAGTCTATAAAAAAAGTGTTTTCTCTTTGTCTGTCTCTGTTCTCGCCTGGTCAAGGTCCCTCAGAGAGTTGGCTTGTATCTGCCAGTGGAAACAATGCTTTCAAGGCTGACTTCATTAGACGGACGCCCGGGAGAAAAGCTTTTAAGGCTGCTTTAAAGGAAATGTGTCAAGCAACCTGGCATATGGTATGTGCTGTGTGCGTTCGTGTGGGCGGCTCGAGGAGTGGGCTGCAGCGCGGCATGGGCAAGGTGTTAGTGTTCAGTGTCATCAAGCAGGCGCTACATTTCAGACATGCATTCTGCGGTGCAGGGGCACTGGAGAGCTGGTTACACTCACAGGTCGAGGTATGTGCAGTAGTAGGAGAAAATAGGCTCCACTTAGGGCAGTGGAAACAAACTGTAAACACAACTCGGACATTTCGTCATGGTTCAGGCTGCTGGCAAACAACAATCTATTTATAAATCCAGCAGCGAATTGAGATTTGGACTCGTTTCAGCTCTGATTCTGGTCCCCACCAACTCAAGAGGGTAATATATGGTCCTTTAAAACCTCCACTATGTTCATTCAACCAGTCATTAACTTTGTTTCCTGTTCCTGTTCATTTCGTTCTGTGGGTTTATCAGACATTTGCGTTCATCTGAAAGTTACTCAGAGGCAAAGCAGCAAATCATAAAAAAACAAGTTCTAAACAGTTCTTAAATAACTTCTCTGTGACTTCATCACTACGAGTGAGACCTATCCCACACACTTAGTCAAAGTGCTTTAAATGAGGAAAAAAACACATTCAAGTAGAGAGAACTTCTGAGAGACACTTTTGAATAATACAACAATAAAATGTGGATTATAGATGGATTATCATTATTATGTGTATTTCATTAATACATTATATTATGTATTAGTGAAATACAGCATGTTTAAATTTCATATGTCTCCGATTGGTAGCTCAGGGTGAAAGCATGTCCTCATTTGGCCACTAGGGGAGCTCTACCCCCTTGATACAGACCAAACATTCTAAGGAGCCTGAGGAGCTTGTTCTCTAACTCGTGGCCCAAAAAGCACAAGCACTCCTCCTCTTGTTCTGTGTTTCTCGTCTGTATAGAGAAAGTCCAGCAGACATGTCTCCATGGTGTGTATTCACTGTGCTGTGCGACAAGGTCACTGATGGATCCCTTTGCATTCAGCCCTTATTCAGAGGACCAGTCTCTGTTTGTCAGCAGAGCGGCAAGAGACAGATGTGAGCGGGTTTTGGACAAATGTATTCTTTTTCTTCCGAGTGGGGGAGGCTTAGTGGGGTTGACTGCACGGGATGGCTGCCCCACATCCCGCCAGTGTGGCGAGGGGTGGCAGAGGAGACATGTTTGGGATGGAGTGAGAGGGGGGTGGGGGCTGTCAGAAGCAGATGTGCCCCCCCGCCCCCACCTAAATAAGTCATGCCCCAGATCCTTTTATCTGCACATGCTAACAGGTACTAGTGAGTTCCCTGAGGAGAGATGCAAAAAAAACCAAAAAAGGATGGAGAGAGAACAAAAAAAAACCCACAGAGGAAGAGACACAGAGGTGGAGAAAGATCTGTGACCATCACCGCTGCAGAAGGCTTAAGAGGACTCGTCTCTGGCCGCGGTGCGATTCCGAACGCCACTTCACTCTTTCTAATTGTAACTCCCACAGACAGAGAGGAAGGGACTGGGAGACGATGGAAATGATTCTGAAACAGGTTAAGCAGCGTCGTCTGTGCACTTATTCAAACTATTATAAAAGATGGAGGATAAGGAGCACAAGCAAACCAGTAGTCGGATATGAGATTTTTTTTTTTAACAGCTTTACCGATTCCAGAGATTTAAAGGTCGTGTTATTTCCCTTAATCCCACTCAAGAGTGGGAACACACACTTTTTGACATGCACAGATTTTTGGGCTCAAACCATACAGACACTTTAAAGCCTAAACAAAGACACAACCACACATACAGCATTCACAATAATTAAAATTGTATGCATATTTAGCATAATTCACACTTGATCCAACATAATCTCTTATGAAAAAAAATCTCACTCTCGCGTGCACACACACAACCACACCAGACACACACATGCTTAAGCACACTAACACTATGTGAACAGGAGTCACTGAGTGTGAAATGGATGCAGCCCCCCCCAACCCTGGTGCCATCAGCCTTAGCCAGCTGGCGGTGGTCCCGGCTCTACCCCTCCATGCTACTGCCTCCCTAAAACCCTGCATGCTTTGATATCAGCCAGCCCCCGGCTACCCAGACATCTGGAAGTTATTATTCAGCAGAGCACGCCACAAAGCGTAATTTCCATAATGAAACAACACATTTTGTTTCAGCGCCCTGCTTTCTGCTGCGGCTGCCGCCCCTCGCCACACACACGTTTGATCCAGTGTGCGTAGCGTGTTCCTGACCCCTGACCCTGTTTAACTCCTTCACTGTTGGTCAGTCCGTTCAGAACTCCTCCGGATCTTCATATTAGTTGTCTCACACAGGAAACCAAAGTTCAATAGCAGGTCAAATGACCCTAAAACGCTGTGGTTTCAGAAATAGATACGAACCATCGAATCCTTTTAAACCTGAATTAGAAAAGTGTGAAAATGAAGGCCAAGTTATTAAGAGCCAAAACAAAATCCTCCCTCTTACACCCACTCTGACTAATAGATCGTTTGTTGGCTGATGTCCCGCTCCGGTTCTCGATTGGTCTTTAGATTGTACGACTGACTTTGTGCCATCTATTCTGTTTCCTGGCCGTGCACACTACAAAGAAAACAATTCACGTTCGGGTTTTAAATGGTCTGAAGAGGCAGCACTCAAAGTTGAAAAACTCCAAAAAGTTAAACAACTTGGAAAAGTCATGAAAAGTCAGTTCTTCAATCATCTGAACCACCCTTCAGAGGAGTTTTGTATTCCATTTATTTTCATCTTTTGCTTACACATAAATCTTAACTTCACAGTTTACTGCGAGGTATGAATAAGTCAGGAATCACCGAGTGATGGCAGGGCAGCTCAAAATGGCTTCTGAAGTGCAACTGAGATGCTGTCAAGCTCTTTCTGTTATTCTCTTATTTACCTGAAACAGTGACTGGTTCAGCACTCAATGCTGGTTTGGAAAGAAGCCACCCAGCACCATGAACTGGAATACAGTCAATAAGTAAAGAAAACAATGTCTGTACCAGGGGAGAACATTGTCAGCGTGCTCATCGATGTCGGCAGGCATTGTTGTTGCTGTTTCATTGCACAAATGAAGAGTGGGCATTTGTAAAATTGACGAGAGGCCGAATTGTGCCCAGTGTGGACAGGGCCTTAATTACAGCCCAGCATTTGCATCTCAATTCTTTGGGGATAAACAGATATTTGAAACATCGATTTAGATTTATTTTTTTGAGTAACACACTGGATAAAAGTGAGTTTGTTGCTTCTACAATAACTGGCTGCTAACTGGGTTTGTTTGCTGGTGCTGGCCAGGTTGTGTACAGTGAGGTTTTAGAGCTGCTGCAGCCAAAAGCAACATTATGAGAACGGTGAGACTTCATCAAAACATTAAAGTTTGTGTGCCACAAAACCCACACAATAAAATGAAAGAACACTATACAGGAGCAACGAAGGTCTGTATAGAGCTGAGGGAGCTGCAGAGTCGGGTAACGACTTTTCATGTTTCAAATAGCCTTTTGATTATAACTGCATTCAGTATTTTAGATTTTAGTTAATTTCAAACCATCTTACGTGCCTAAAAATGTCTCTGGGTAGCAATGACCAGGAAGTGAAAACGAACCTGCCTATGAACGAATCCATTATGTCTCGTAAGTGATACGTCCTGCCTGAGCTGTTTCAGCCTCGCACGGTGTTGGTGAACACGGCCCCCTAATCACGCGTGTTGTCGTCACCTAATCTGATTAACGTGTGGCTGATATCGACTATGAGATGAGGTTCTTTTGTGGGTCTGTTGTCATGGGGACGGGTTGAGTTCAGGCTGCTCGGTCCTCGTCTGGCCACCGAGAGCTTTTAAATAGATGAGTAAGAGTTGAGGACCCATGGGTTATCCAAGGCACAGGATGTTTTCCAATAACAGCTTATGGCTGGGGGGAATCAAACCCTCCCCCTGTGGCAGTGTGATCCTATCACTTTTAACCATGTGCTACTGCTACTTATCGCTGCTCTGATCTCTCTCTCTCTCTCTCTCCCTCTTCCTCTCACTCTCTAAAACCCCAAGGAGTTCTGACCTGATTCTTGGCTTTTTCCTGTCACCACACCACTGCAGAAGATTTGATAGGAGGAAGAAACTCTGGGACGATGATTGGAATTTGAAGCATGATATTTGCGTTTGTGTGCGTGCTCACCATGTACACAACTCACCTCATTCTCATTTTGTGGAGGGGACGGTGGTGGCGGGTCAATCAGTGCCAGTTGGACCACAGTCTCCCAGACGTGTGCCTGCGGGCCACTTGCTGTCAGTTTAAACTGGACCGGTTCATCTAGGCTGGCTCCCGCTCCCCGGGCGTAGATGGACCCATCTGTCCGCACGCTGAAGATGGGGTCACTGCTCTGAAAAACCACAGCTTCATTCCCCATGCAGTCGTCAAACTTCACTGTGGACAAGGAAAAGTGAGACGGTTTTAATATACTACTCATTAAAGCAGCTGATTTCAGTCATAATTAAGTAATGAAATAGGTTGAAAGTACATAACGGCATATGGGAGTGAGGCAGACACTGCTGTTCTCACACACACACACACACACACACACAGAGCGTCTGCAGTGCACACATCCCAGCAGGAGGTATACAGTATAGAGTGACTACTTATTGTACCACTGTGCCTGGTTTGATACTGCTGCGTTTGACCATTAGTCTGAAGGTTAAAACATCCCGAGGATAAGTCTCTGGAGGATCTTTCTCTCAAGCTGCATTTGAAAAATAACACTGGTGCGGTGGGGATTTATTGTGAAGGGGGTGAAACACATTGTTCTTTCAGCTGAATGTATTTGTAGCTAATTAACTGCTACAATTACAGAGAGGAGTATTGATACAAAAACAAAGCAAACAAAGTTGCAACTTTTTGACTGACAAAGAACAACTGGGATTTTTTCCCCTTGCATGAAAAACACTATGATTTTAGCTTTTTTAAGTGAAGGCCACATTTCTCCATGTTTGATCTTTCTCCATTGATCTCAGCCCCGAGCTCATCCAGTCATCGTCTTTCTACAAGTTTGTGTTTATGCTGAGTGAAGACATAAAGCAGACGCACAGTGTTTAACATGTCGCATCACCAGCTCACTCTGAAATGTCTTCCACAGGAACGGCTGTAGGAGCATGTGAATGGCTTCTTCTCTCCAGAAAGACCAAGATCATTGTATGTTTTGCCATTTTCTTCAAACTACAAACTTGGATTGAGTTCAGTGCACTTCAGTGGCCTCCCTCACCACCAGTTCTGAATCCAATAGAACATCTTTGAATTGTTCCCACCATATACTGTATAGTACCATGGGAAACAGGGCTGTGATTGAACTAACAGAAGTAGCAATTTCCTGCAGAACATGAACAGAACATTAAATGACCTAAAACAGCCAATTATTCGATTTCCAGTTGGAATTTTTTCATTTCATTTCACTGGGAAAAACACATTCTTCTCAGAGAGAAATGTGTGTATATCAGGTTTCACAGATTAGGCAGAGACATTTTCTTTTTACAGCCTTGTGGGATGTTCAGTATGAGCAGGATCAGCAGGGACTAAATTAAACTCTTCAGAGCCTCCTTGCATCCTACATCGTCTGGACACTATAAATAATGTGCAGCAATTGAGGTTGAAATATAGAAAATAATGTCATTAATGCACCTCCTACAAATCGTAACTTTATATGCAACAGGATATTGAGTTTCAAATGCTCCTTCAACAACAGGCACTGACTATGTTTACACGGACACCAGTAGCCTGACTATTAAACATATTCTTATTCATTACTCTGAATAGGATGTTTACATGAGTTGCTAATAGAATAACACCCTCATATCCCTGCTTGCAGAGAATAGTCTGATTATCACCCACACCAATATAACATCCACTGCATCGCGTCCAATGTTCCTGTCAGAGTTTTAAAACCACAAGCTGTGATGGTTTAATGCACAATGTTATTTTCTTGTTTACACTCAAACCCAGAATGCTGTGAAATCTCCAATACATTATACCACAATTAAACTATATTAATGTCTACATAAGGTGACGGAGGTCGAAACACTGCACATGTATTCATTCTATTATTGCTTATTCTGAATATAACCTGTATTACTCAGGTTAATAGAAGAATATTGGGATGTAAACACGTCTAGAGATGTAATTACAGGGGGTCAAGACATAAAGAGCTTAGAATTCTATAGCTAATATAATAAATACGTTGTTACATCCTGAAGTATAGTACCACTAGTAGTACTTCTACTACAACATACAGTATGGAGCTGTCTGTGTTTGATCTCTTATGAAACTACCGGACACAGGTAAGTGTATCCCATACTGTCCTCATCCTAACATATACAAGATGCTGAGCTCAAGGCCGTAATGCAACACTGTCTATTCTCCTTCTCACTTTACACATCTGCTCAACAGCTGAAAACATGCTTCCAACACAGAGACGCACAGTTTGATCCGTCTGGCCCAACACACGTCTGTGATCCTGTGGGTGCCCCCCCTATCTGAGGCCAGACGTCCAGACAACCTCTCAGAGTTCAGGCAGAGGGGACAGCTGCCTGACAAGTGTCCTGGTCTAGACAGGAGGAGACATAAGATGGATTACATCAACCCAAGAGGCAGAAAAAAGCCTGTTCTGTTCAGCAGATTGCTTCTCTCGTCGTAATGCCGAACATTTCCATCCCCAAAAGTCTTCGGAAAGTTTTCTCGCTCCTTTCTGTTTATCTGATTCTTTCCCTTTTGTCTAATCTCATTTCTTCCACCATTATTTTTGCAGATTCTCAAAGATTCGATTTGGAAGGTTGTGGGGCGACAATAACAAACACACCAGTTGGCACGCATGTGCCTGTGCAAATAGAGTTCTGGAAGGCTGCCTGATTGTATTAACAATGAGATGAAGACAAAAAATAAATGAAACTCTTGTGCTTTATTGTCTTTTCTACTTGTCTGTGAAAGAGTCAAACACTGAAAAACTGTCGTGGTGCAGTGCTACGCTCATGAAGTGAAGGCCTGTAAACTTAAGCTTCCTTCTGAGGGAACCATGATAAATAAAGCATGCATGTCTGGTTTGTATACAAATTTTACTATTAGTGGCCGTCTTGTAGCAGGAGGGACAACTTTTGGATGAATGGGCTTAGGTTAGTTTGGTTTTATTTTCAAATAGAAGATCTAAATATTATTAATGTTAATTCAGGTATAATAACATTATACATTAAGTGTTTTATATTGATTGATCTTATCAGTAACTTCTAGCAAAGATGGCAACAATTCACTGGGTTTTTTCAGCTTCTCCTAGTTTATTAACTGGACACTGTTGGGTTTTGGACTGTGAAAAAAAAACTAGACAGTTTACCCTTCATTTTATTTATACATTTTTGGCTTTTTTTCCCCTGATTATTATTTGTATCATTGTTACTATTATTAGTGCAGGCCTGGAAACAGGAGTACCTTAAACAGTGCTCTCTCAAGTGGGGATTTTACACGTCGTTTAATAGATTAAAACTAATCATAAAAACTCTGACACAGTTACATCCAGGACTTCTCAATTCAGTTGAACAGCATGAATGAAACACGGACCAGGTTGAAAAGCTGTAAATGTTTCAGGTAAGTTTCAGGAAAACTATAAAAGTCAAAGTCAATGAGCCAATAAATGTTGAGGCAAGTAGAAGTTGTATAATCAATCTGTGCGTGTGTGTGCGTACATTTATTCTCTATGATTGGCTGCACGTCTCAGTAATGACAAGCAGAACTAAGTGCACCGATACCCACACACAAATGGAGTGACAGGCTGTGCATAGAGTTCCCAGAGGGTCTTGTTTTTCCACCAATTAAAGAGAAAGACAGTGCAGATTCTACCTCTCCATCAACACACACACGCACACACACACACACACACACACACACACAGACACAGACACAGACACACACACAGCTCCAATAGCTCCTCTTTCACCCAGTTCGGTCGATACTGCTATAAGAGAGATTATAAAAATCGGCCAACAACAGAGCAATGAAGCCCAACGGCACAGTGCTGCACATTAACACGTCGTCTAAAGCAGTGGACCCAGGTCGTGCATTGATCTGGCAAATAACACCAACACCCCCAGTGTGCCAAGCAGCCAGCCCAGCACTTCTACACTGTTTAGTCAATGTGAGCAGTCACAACCCTGAAACGTTACAGAAACCACCATGTGCAGATCCACACTGGGAAGGAAATGTTTCTTTTGTAATCACTATTACTCTGAGGCTCACCAAAGCCCCATTCTCACTTTTCTCCCAACTTTTAATTAAAGTTCCCTTCACCCTCCAACAAGACAAGGACAAGGAGGAGAGGGATGCTGAAAGGAGGTGTGACCTTCTTCAGATGTTCTCTGGACAGCCTGACAGGAAGTAGGTGACAAGTGTTGAAAGGGAAGTGAGAAAGGGATACAGTCGGGGGAGAGGGAGAAGGCTCGGGAGTGACAGAGAGAAGGTGAGACGAGAGGGGGAAGATGGAAAGGGTAAAGGAAGACAGGGAGAGAGAGAGAGAGAGATGAGAGGACAGAAAGTGTGTGGAGGTGGCAATCAGAGAGACAGTGAAATGATGGGAGAACATTAAAGGAGGAGAAAGGAAGCAGGTACGGAGCTCATAGGCAGATTGCAGTCAGTGAAGTGGAGATCTCCAGAGGCTGCAGCCATTTAAATTGTTCCAAGTATGATGCATGGAATGCTTCAGATGTCACCATGCATTGCAAAGCAGTAAAGAAAACACTTTCTTTCTGGTGCTAATCCCCGCTGTAATCAGGCCCACTGAGGACAAGAGAGGGGGAGGAGGAAGGGAGGGCATGACGAGGATATGAAGGAGGAGAGAGGGATGTGAGGTGGAGTGGAGAGGGAGGCTGGAGAGGGCAGTGGATGAGGGCCTGGCACTGGAATCCTGGCTCGGTGAACTGGCTCTGTCTCACACAGCCACGCTGGAATGGATGGGATGCTCAGATGGCTGTTTAAACAGGTTAATTGTGCTGGCCTCCCAGGAGATCGGGACAGATGGATAGATGAATAGGATGAGAGAGGAGAGGAAGAGAGAGCAAAAAGATCGACAAAGGGAGAGCGACAGAGCTGTGAGAGATAGAAGCAGAGGGTGGGATGTAGAGATGGATGGCAAGAGATGAAAATGGCCACTGATCAGACGCTCCGTGGGGAGTGGGCTGTCTAAACTGTGGAGCTCCGCTCGACTCTGATCAGTGACTGAATAAACAGAGCCAGGTCCACTGTCCACGCACTGATAGACTATGAAGGGAGAACAAACTTGTGATGGGAAGGGTGTTAAAAGCAAAGTGAGGCCCGTCAGGGAGCTGCTCCACTGAAGCCAGTCGGGGGGGAGACTTGCTCATCCCCCCCATCCCGACCACAAACCTACAAAGGGGACGCAGGCATTGACCAGCTCCCATTTCAAAAGAGCTCACAGCGCGCACAGGACACAAACCGAGAGGGAAGCAGAAATCGAGTGGGGAGAATACATCAAACCAGACATCAAAGAAACAGGGAAGGTATACGAAATACACATATATTCATTATTAACTGCCAAACAACACTAAACGTTACTTATCAAACATGCCTCTGCTAGATCAATTATTTTACTCTTTTGTGTTTTTCTTTATATTTTATGTCCACATGCACTTCAGAGATTGAGCTGCTGTCTTGTAAAGCAAATAAAAAGCCACAAAGAATTTGAACTATATGCCTTTGCATGCCTCTGCCAAGCAGCTTACATCCATATCTATCTGGACTCATGTGAAGGATTTTTAATGAAATGCTTTCTGTCAACACTAGAATATGGATTCTTGAGTTTCTTCAATGTTTTCTGGAAATATCGTCTTCACGAGGTTCAAAAATGTGATTTGTTAAGGTCACAGTGACTTTGACCTTTAACAAACTAAATTCTAATCTGGCAATCCTTCAATCCAAGTGAACCTCTGTACCAAATTTGAAGTAGTTCCCTCATGTCAGTCCTGAGATACTGTATTCATGAGAATGGGATGGACAGTGTGGAAGTGGAAGGACAGATGAAGGGTTAAATGGCTGATGGATGGACGAACTGACAAACGGACAGACAACCCTACAACATACTTCCTCTTGTGCTGGTGTTGAGGCATAAAACCAAATTAAGGAGAGTTAATGTTAAACTGGCTGATGTTACACACATTTATACAAAGTTCAGTGGTGAGAGACTTAAAGAGGTTTTATTTAGTTGGGAGGAAATAGAGAACTTGTGAGGGAAAAGGATTGTTTGTGTATCATTAGCTTAGACTAATTCTCATAATGAAATGAACTGGAATGAGAAAAATTCTATCAATGAGCTTTTAAAAACAAGGCTTTAATTCTTAAATATATTCCAGTTTAAGATTTCGGTCACGCAACAACTTTGTTGTTTCCCAGTTTCTACGGCTTGAAACTTTCTCTGCATTTGCTTATGCAGCAACATGGCATGTCAGCAGTGGACTGTGTACCATAAAGGGAATGTCAATGTGTGTGTGTGTCCTGGATATGGATGGCCTGTGGTGTCTTCTGTAAAATTAAGCAGCTTCACTGTTTTATTTGACCCCAAAACACTTCTCTTGGTATGCTAGAAAAACACGATCGGTTATTATTGTCCTCCTGCATTAACTTTTAACCACGTGGATGAGAGGAGGCTCGGATACGAGGAAGGACTTGAGGCACACAAAGCTACTAATAGCAATAATAGCTGTGCTTATATCTTGAGGGCACTCCTGCAAGTGTGGAGGTCATATGCCTCCTCAAAACATCTACGCTTATTTTAAACCTCTCTGTCAGCAACAATTCAACACTGCTGTGCGTGGACATTGTGGTGCTGTTTGTATTTGTCTTACTTTTAATTTGTTTTTTAATACAATAAAATATCTTTGAGCTACAAAGTCAATTTTCTTTCATTTAAAGACACTCAATACCAGAGGCCATTTTTAATTTGAATGGAACACTTGCCAGAGAGCATTACAGAAAACCTCTGCTCTGATTAAAAGGTCCACTCTTAAACAGAGAGGTTGAAATGTTATGTTACGATTCATTAATTAGCCTTTGTGTTCATCTGGATTTGCTCTTTTCAGACATGGAGCCCTGTTGTATGGATAATCAAGGGTCAGTTGTGGAAAGGGGTCGTCCAGTTATACAGATTTCAGAGCTGCTGGCTAACACCACCACATTTATGCTAATATACACAGTTTGATTTGAGCATTAGATGAATGTGAGGGCAGTCCAGATTTAATTCTGCAAGGATCCATTAAAATCTGTTCGGCGCAGCTATCAGATGTTGAGGACGCAACTGTATCGCCCATTTCAAGCACCACACCCCGGAGTGCGTGTGTGCACAAGACTGTATAAACACAAATCATACAGATTTAAAGTCACACTCACAGGGAGAGCGACAGCAAACACTAAATGAAACATTGTTTTTTTGACTAATCACTGTCTCCCTAATGACTGATCAGTATGCCTCCAAACCGGCTCAGAAGGGCTTGATTGGCCTCCATCAATTCTCAGCCATCTC